>ML682035.1:2262745-2474084 GCA_007922195.1 Podocnemis expansa | reverse complement strand
CCGTGGCAGAGTGTTTTGGAAATGCTGCTGTGTGGGGTAGTAGGGGTAGCAGAGCAGGGGTGGCAAAACACGGGAGGTCAGGAGTCGTGTGCAGTGGCAGGAGGGGGGGGGCAGAGCGGGGCAGAGGTGGCAAAAGAGGACAAGGGCAGCCAGTTGGGGAACAGCACAAGGGCGACAAGAGAAGAGAGAGGAAGGGAGAACAAGAGTGGCTTTATGGGGGGTCAGGGGGAACCTGGGGAGCGGGAAGGTGGGGCAGGGGAGCCCGGCACAGCACCCACTTCCCCCTTCTCAACAGTGGCTCCCTGCCACCCAGGGCAAATCCTCACCCTCCTGCTGCTCCCTCCCCACCAGTGGGTCCCGTCCTCCCCTCCTCCAACCCCTGCTGCCTGTTATGGACCCTCCCATCACTGCAGGGGCCAGAACTAGGCCTCCAGCCCCCAACTACACCCCCCTACACACATAGCCACCCCCCTCACCAAGCAGCCACCCCACAACCCCAGCTACACACCCTTTGGTACACATCCATTCCCACTCACCTTCCCCCACACACACCTGCCCCACACAACCCCCAGCAGTGCCCCCCCCCAGAGCCCTCACCTGGGCTGTTTGCAGGCTGCTGACAGGAGCTGCTCTGCCTTGCAGGGGGGAGATTCACACACTCCTGGCCTCCCACAGCTCTCTGCTGGCTGGGCTTAAGGTGGAGCCAGGTTTAAGGTGGCGCCACCAGAACACTGGGTTCCAGCTGCTCCTGCTATTTTTAGGGGGACTCCTGGAACTCCGCGTTCAGGCGCCTTCCTCTATTTTTAGGCAGGCCAGACGCTGCCTGCCTGAAAATAGGGAGCTCTGGAACTGTCTTCCGATGCCTTCCCCCTTACATTAACCCCTGCCTTTTCCCAGCCCCACACAGCCCATGTGGCTGGGCTGAGCAGGGAGGAAACTTTTAACTCCAAATCTCAGGGATGCTTGCGGCACACTTTGGGTGTTGCTGCGGCACAGCAGTGAGCCACGGCACACTGGTTGGGAACCACTGGCCTAGATCATCTGCCCCAGGCCTGTGCATGGACAGGATCCTCCACAGATGGGTCTGTCTCCCCCCCTCCCCCCCCCCAAATCCCCAGGAAATCCATTCAGGAATGAATACACCCAAGGTCAGGGTGCAGTTGTTGTGTTGGAGGGACTCGGGATCCAAACCAACACTGCCACAGAGAGAAGAGCAGAGGCCCCTGATGGAGCCAGCATGGAGGCACAAGGCCTTCGCATGGATTACCCTGGGCCATTGGGAGACACTTAGAGATCTGCTGGTTATTTTGTGAATGGAAGTGCTGCTGCCCCTCCTGTCCTTGACAGAAACATCCACAAAAAGGCCAGCTTCATGTATCTCTCCTTTCTGTCCTGCCCATGGGGGGGTGGGAGGGTTAGTCTTGGTGTATCTACAGGTATTTCTCCCAGGCTATTCTAAGGCACCTAACACATCAGCATCTAAGAGCTGACAGTTGGGTCATGGAGAATTTTAATTTGTATCACAATACACAGAATTCCTTCTCTGGCTTAATGTTTTCTTGGCAGGATACCTATGGAACCTGACTGGCAGCTCCCCAGATGAGTGAATTAATGCCTCATGCTATGGGAAAACTCCCACTGAAGTCAACACACACCAGATTTTCAGAAGTGGCTACTGATTTTTCAGCAATGCATTCCAAGGGTGCCTTATTTCAGACATCTAGGTCTGGAGCACATCCAGCCCCCACTAGCTTATGAGAATTATGGATGATTGATTGACCTTCTGGAAAACCAGTACCCAGCTATCTCAGTTTGCACAGCCAAAAAATTAGATAGCCAAATTCAGTGGCCACATAAAAGAAAATTAGCCTAGGTGTTTTGCCTAAGTAAGGACTGAGCTCTTAGCAAGGGGGCAGCCTGGGAGAGTGACAGGTGACAGCCGCTCTCCTGTTTGCTTGTGACAAAGTCAAATACTTGATCTCAAAGACCTGTCTTGGTGTCAAATTTTGAGGGCAATAACTGAATTTAAGAGGACTGGTTTCCTACTGGCAGAGCACATAATACATCATGTAAAGTGCTGTATAACTAAACATATGAAATCACATTTGAAAGACAGAGGGTAGTGAGAATTTTTCAAATTCTGTCCCCAATCCTACTCATGCTTAAGTACATGTGCAACTTTACACAGGTGACTATTCCTTTTGAGTAAATGTAAATACTCCATTAAGGATTTTCAGGATCAAAGCCTCTGATCAGTATAATAGAGACAAAGGACCCTTGAAAATAACTAAACACTGTAATTCTGCATTCTCTAGTTAGTGAAGAAGGAGAACTGGCACCTACAAAGCTCTGGATTACTATTCTACTATTATGTAAAACCTGGTCTTTAACCATTCCAGCTGAAGATCTTTTGTTCTCAGACCCCATGTGTGAGCTCTCTCTATATTAAATCCAGCTATTTGTAATAGGCACCAATTACCCCAGTTAGAGTTTAATTTCTCACACTGAAATATAGATTTAGATTAGAAGAATTTGGTATTTTTAACATGAAAGTTGAGCTTTTCTTCTTTCTAACCTCCTTTTCCCAAACCTAAGCAGCTGCCACAAAACCTGCATATACAAACACACACAAATGCAATGTCACTAGACAAATAAGGCACTGATCCTGCAACAAGTCTAATGCTGAGAGTCACTGAACAACTGGCTTTTTAGATAACCATTCCTTCATACTCATGTACATTAGCCACATTTTAAATAACATGAAGATTTTGACAAACACGAAGTAAATCCAGTTAAAAATCAACACATGCCTTCCAGAAGCCTTTAAAAACATTCTGCCTGAGAACAATGTTACTAAACAAATTTACTTTACAGCCTACATTAGCAATTATAGAATTCTGGTTTAAGACAGTATTTTTGTTAATAGGTCAAATTTTCAGGAAGGTATAACGCCCTGAAAAAAATGGGCCTTTAGATTTAAATTTCTCACTCTTGTCCACAGCCAAAAAGCAATTAAAACAGTTATTTTTAAGTTTGTAGAACAACCTTCCTGAGTTTCTTGGTATGGAAAAAGGGGCCACTTCCTCACCTTACATGGAGCTTATATCTGCTGACGGTCTGGTCGTGGGTTTTAGGCTTCAAGGAAATTGCTTAAAAAAAATAAAAAAATAAAAAAGAAAGAAAAAAAGTGAGTTGTTTTGTTTGCTTGACCTTGTGCATAATAAGTCAAAATAGTTTGCATTTAAAAGTACAAACCTGGCACTCAGTGCTCTGAGAGAAACATGAGCAAAAGTAGCTTGAGACAATTATTCAAAAAATTCAATCAAGTTTATTTTAATTTCCTAATCTGTGTTACTAATGAAGACCCCAGCCCTGCAATCAGATACATCAGCAAGGACCTTTGCATCAATGTGCAGTTCTGTTGGCACAAAGACCCACAGGAAAACCTCCCACTAAAGTTTGGGTCAATTCATCAGGGGAGAATAGTGGAAATTAAAGAATTTTGAAAATATAATTGAACTTTTTGCAGATCATACAGCTTTGGCAGTAAATCTAAACTTTCCCACGTCACTTCAGTCCACACTCACTTTCAAGCTGGAGAAAGCTTTGAACTCCTCAGGCCCTCGCATCATTCTGCAATATTAGGATTGCAAACACTACACAGGATGCTAAAATGTAGGCCCTAATCCTCCACAGAGTTATGCATGACAGCAACTTTATGCGCATTGACTTCAGCAGGACCACTCAGGCTGTGGAAAGACAGCAGGATCGAGGTCTTTGGTTATAAGCCCTCTGGGGCTTACATTATATATATTTACACTTCATATAATTTTGTTATGTCTGCATCCCTCTGAAGAACTAGAGCGTCCTGGTTGCTGACTGAGGCCTCTAACTGCTACTGCAATACAATGGTAGGCACAATAATAATTAATTAAAATGCAGATGTTATTCTATTATGGAAAGATGGATACTCAGTCTAGTTTAGGTTGTTTTAAGAAATAAGTGGAAAATCTGTTCTGAAGCTATTGGCTTGCATTCTATTAAGAAACAAAGAAGGCATTAGTGAGTGAAAACAACATACAAGCGAGGTCCTATTTTCTACTTTGTTGTAAGTGCGTGCAGGGGGTGGCTATCTGTACAGAGGTGCATCTGGATGTTTCCAGATCTGTCCACAGACTGAAGCCTCCCCCCACCATCTACCCAAACCCTGTAATCCTCCCCACCTACTTTAAGGTCGGTTATTGTCAGAAAAGTGACAATATAAAAATGGCACCTGCTTAATGGCAAATGATGTCCAAATTTCGTCCTCATCAATTTTTATTGCATCTGAGTCCCCTGGTTTGCATTTGAATGAGAGTGCGGTGGCACTCCACAGTGGAAGACAAGAGCTTGAAGCCACTGTGATTGGTCATGTCTTGGTCTCAGACCTGTTAATCAAGGACACTGGAGGTGACCATTTGCCTCTGAAGTTGGGAACATGTTTCTGATCTAAGCAGCTAAGCTGGGCTCAATCTCTAGCGATCGACATGTGGGTTGCCCCATAGCTCAGCAGAGCTAACAGCGGGTCTGTCTGTGGCAGAATTCTCCGAGCCCTCCTGGATCTGCACTGTTTTCGGCCAATCCACTCCCTCTTGTGTGGTGAGGACCTGTCAGTCACATGCTTAAAACGACAATTGTATTCCAAACGCTTGCAATTCAGAGCTGACAGACTGACACTGTTTCTCCCAGAGAGCCCTTCTGAGACGTTGCCTTTTCGGTGACCTATTGGCTTGCATTGTGGACCAAGGAAGAAGCAGAATTTCCATCAGGCTAGACTAACAGTCAAAGGCTCCCAGATAAGCATGGATCTTTTCTTCACACAGCTCTGTGCTGTTCCTGTCCAAGACCTGTGGGTAGGAGAGGTCCTTTGATGTCTGTCTTTTTGGTTTTTCTGTGAAACTCATGTCATTCCACCTCGAGGTTAGGTCCTGCCCTAGGCTGGCTCTCTACATTTCATACCCAGCATTTTGTGAGGCCCTACTCTGCCTTATGTATCCTTCCAATATGTTACCCTGCCAGGACTGGGGCAATGATATGGCTACCATAAGTAACAGGATCATCAGCTCTGGAGAGTCACCCAGCCATTGCACACTGGTTTGAGGGTCACAGACAGATAACTGGATCAGCCAGAGCTTGGATACAATCTGCAATTGCACATCAGATTCCAGGGCAGTCTTAATCCATCCTAATTTTCTGAGGTGGGGCTGTGATAATGCAGATAACCAGACACTCCAGAGAAAACTGCAAGAAACCCTGTGGTAGCAACTGTAGGATCATAGAAGGGTAGGGTTGGAAGGGCCTTTGAAAAGTTATCGAGGCCAGCCCCATGGAATAACCTGTCCATAGGGAAAGTTTCCTCTTAAATCCCAGGAGTCAGATGTGGGCTCAAGCCCTGAGGCGTGAGAGTCCATACACCTTCAAACCCATTTGTGTTATTTTTTAAAAAACATTTACTAGCATAACACTGGACATTCTTGTTTGGAGGTTCTAGCAGGGGAGCACAGCTGTCATATACCCTTAACCAAAGAACAGTGCTCCTCTATCTGGGAAGGTCGTCCTCTTCGACTGAACGCGCACTTTCAGGAGAAATGCACATGGAGCTGTGATGGAGGAAGGGGACATCTCCTCCCTTGCCACTGGATATTCTTGTTCTCCATATAAAAGTCCAATCCCTTTTTAAATTCTGCTGTGCTCTGGAACTGAAAATATCCTGTAGCAATGAGTTCCCCAGGCTAGCGGTTCATTGTGCAAAAAGTATTTCCTTTTACTAGTTCTGAGTCTGCCAGCTTCTGGTTTCATGTGCTGTCTCTTATATAACAAAAAGGATGACCACAAATGTCTGACCTAGTTGCTTTATACCATTCCTTACTGTACAGATTTTTTACAAGGGAACAGAGGGAGACAGAGAAGTAGCCAGGGATCAAATCTATGTGAGAAATAGATATAAAGGCATGGCACGTGTGTTTATCCCCTTTACTGTTCCTGGGCCCCTGCAAACTAACCCCACGACCAAACCATGGCCACTGAGATGGGTCTCAAAAAGATTAAGGCTTCTGGAACAAGGCTTGGTGAAAAAGTCAATTTTAAAATGGATAGCTGTGTTAGTCTAGTCCAGTGAAAAAACACCTTGTTGTTTTTGGTGAAAAAGGTCTGCTTAAAAGATACTCTTAAACAGTGCTTCAGATAGGCCCGGCTAGTTGTCTTCGCTCCTGCCTCTGGGTTTCACAAGGAGTGGGAGGACATCAGAGAATATTTCCAAAGGGATAGCCGTATTAGTCTAGTCCAGCAAAAAAAAACACCAAGGAGTTGTGTGGCACTTTAACAGATTTATTTTTTGCATGAGCTTTCGTGGGATTTTCTCCTTCAAAAGCTCATGTGAAAAATAAATCAGTCTTAAAAGTGCCACACGACTCCTTGGTTGTTTTTTTTCCATCAGAGAATAGCTTCCTCTGAGGCCTGATGCCCTGGGACCAGCTTGCTTTGGCTAGGAGTTCTCTGGAGCAGCATATGGAGCCCAGATGGGGCTGGATCGCCCCAGGATATCAGTTGGGAGCCCCATTGGTGTGCTGAGGTGCATGTGGCAGCAGGTGAGGGAGCTACACCCAGAGGTTCCTTGCCACACTCCCAGGTCCGGCCCTCCAGCCATGGCTTGCAGGGAGGGTCAGGAGCAAGGTGAGCGACTACGGATT
The DNA here is from genome assembly GCA_007922195.1 of Podocnemis expansa. Taxonomy (NCBI): domain Eukaryota; kingdom Metazoa; phylum Chordata; order Testudines; family Podocnemididae; genus Podocnemis; species Podocnemis expansa. The sequence continues at coordinate 2,467,356 of ML682035.1, read as the reverse complement.
TGGGCCGGAGTAACAGCTGCGATTTTCCCTCTGGCACGCAGGGTGCTGCTCTTCAGCTGCCCCCAGTCCTGACAATGGGGAGCAGGAGGCTCTTGTCCGCACAGGACACCCGAGGGGACCATTATGGACTCAGTGATGTGGCAGGGGAACGGCTCCACATGGGACACTTGTGGGGGGACGGGAGGCAGAAAGGGTGACACAACCCTTCCCTCCCTTTTCAGACGGCTGGCCCCAACTCGCTACTGCAGGCTGGAGGAGCCACTGGTGCTCCAGATGCCTCTGGCGGGACAGAGCGTGGAGCCAAGGGGAGAAGCGGGCCCCCGACTGGGGCCACAACTGTGAAGCAGACGGATGGAGGCTGGCCCCGCTGCCAGGCTGAGGTTCGTGGTGAAGACTGAGGACGCCCCTGGGGAGTGTGGTGAGGGCCGGCGGAGCTGCTCTGAGGTGCAGCCAATTGGACGGGAACATCAGCAGGAACCAGCATCTGCCCTGGTGCAGCTCCGCTGGGGTGGCTTGCCCTGGCCCTGTGTGCGCTGAAGCACCTGCCAATTGAAAGGCCCGGTAGACATACCCTGAGATGTCATTTATCCCAGTCCCTGTGCTGAGGCTGGAGCCAAGAAAGTGGGGTCCTTGCCGTGCCTGTCCAGCCTGTTCTGGGAAACCTCCAGTGACAGAGATCCCACGGTGGAAGCAAGCAGGCACTTTTTGAGCTGAGCCCATGAGCCACTCTTCATGCTACCCTGGCAGCCCTGGTGGCAGCCAAAGTGAGTCAGGATGTGGTCTCCCCAGGTCTTGCTGCATGGAGCTGCCCTGAGCCCCACCAGCCCGTCTCCCTGCCCACAAATACAGCAGTCTAACTACGCCTATAGCCACTCCCCACCCTGGAATCCCTTTCTAAAGCTGAACCACCCCAGAGTTAGAGCTTCTCCACATACCTACCCTCCATCTCGCTCGCTGCCCATCACCTCTTGTCCTCCCGTCAAAGAGCAGGCTGGACCCGTGACAGCCCCCGTCTCCCCAGAATACCTGTCTGTTAGGTCAGGTCTCCTCCGTCTACCCGTGCGACCTTGTAGTACCTGGCAGGACCGATCGCCCCTGAGCAAACTCCAGGTCTTGGGAATTCACTAGGGAAAGAGGGCTGGGGGTGGGAAACTGTTAAAGATGGAGCCATGGCACCATATTTCCTTGGAGCCTGGAATACCAAACTACAGCTGGGTAGAAGTCAGCAGCTTTTAAGCCGGCTCTCTCTTGTGGTAGGCAGTGGTTAAAGTATAATTTGGCGGGCCCCCTTCCCATATCATCTAGGCCCCGTTCATTTGCAACCACATCTCAGTACCAACGCATCGGTTATCGCCCTGCCCGTCCAAATCTGCCTCACGCCCCCGCCCCACGCTGGGCCGGTGCCCCCCAGCAGGAGCCGCTCAGGAGGAGGCTGGGCCCCAGGCTGGCTTACCAGAGGTAGCAGGGCCGCCCTCGCTGGCCTCCAGTGGCGTACAGCGCGGCCCCAGGCTCCCAGGGGCCAGGCGGGGGAGACTCGCCCCTTGCTCGGACTCCCCCGGCTGCTCCAGGCTGCGCGCTGAGGCTCCTCGGGTGTCGCCTGCCCAACGCACGGACAGGGGAGCCAGCCGGCGATTTCCCCTGCCGAAGGCACCGAAAGGCAGCGTTCTGCCTGGGGTTTCTATTTTTAGAGGCCCCAGAACGCTGGCCCCGACAAACGGCGTTCCGGCACGTTCCGGCGCGTTCCGGCTTACTTCACCCCCGGTGGTACGTGACAGTACAACACGAATGGCTGACGCGGGGCCTAGCCAACCGGACAAAGAGTGAGAGTGAGGGCTGGTCTCCTCCATGAGGTGTGCCGGACCAGGCTGGGTCCTCTCATTAGTCATAACGGCCCAACGCACAGGTGCGGTGCTAACGAGCCAGCGTTCATGGCAGCGCACAGTGCTGTTGTCATGTCAACAAAATGGCGCTTTTCTCTGGGAAGAACCCCAAACAAATATCTTCTTTCCCTGGATGGATGAGGGAAAACAGGCTGAAAAAACCAAACTAATCCCTGTTTCAGCATGAGCAAAAGCAAGGGGGTGTGCTTCACCCTCTCAGAAGCTTTCAGGAGAGACCACCCAAAACGCCTTTTCCAAATGTGGGGCTGAATCCACCTTCCTGTAGCAGAGCTCAGAGGAAAGAGCTGAGGGGAGGCGTTCCCACCCAAATGCAGCCCCAAGGAAGGAGCCAAGGGGCCCACACCCCGCTTCTGTGGATCAACTGAGTGTCTCATGTGGCCAAGGACATCCAGCTAGAAGGCCTGGGGCTCAGCGCCATCTTCCCCTCATTCCTTCAGTTCTCCAGCGGCCTGGCTCCAGGGATTCCTTCCCCCATCCCCTGCCATGCCCGGCTCCCAGTGTCCCCTGAACTCCCACCATGGAACAGATTTGCCCCCATAAGTCAGCCTCGCTGGGTATTTTCCAGGAGGGGGACGTATGCGTCTCCTCAGCTCTGTCCCCACCAATCACAGGCTGCTCCCTCCCCATCCTAGCAGCTCCCTGCCCCTCACAGATCCCCAGACCACGAGCTATCCTCATGGGGACGAGGAGAAGGGAAGGAAGAGTGCTTCTGCTGCAGAGCCACCTGGGCCCTTCCTGCATCAGGGAACCCGCTTTTCCTGGGCTAGGGCTGGTCATGCTTTGAGCCCTCAGCTCTACATAGTGATCAAATCAGGACCTCTGGCTTTGGAAAGAGCCTGTCTGATTTTATTTTTTTGTCCAAAAAGTAGACTACGGTTGCTCTTTATGCAGTGCATCTGAATCTCGGTTATGAAGGCAGATTCTGAACAACAGCATCAAGCAACGATGAGAGCCTGATCCATTCCCCATTAACGTTAGAGGAAAGACGGGAGCCAGAGCAAGCTTCAAGTGTCTATTCAAAGCACTGTAAATAGAGAGCACTATGTCAGTGCTACATAAATACTGAGAGTCTCAAGATGAGGGGCAAATGGGCCTAGCAAAAGCTCATATTAAATTTAGCATCTATCAGTCTACATAGGTTCTTGTATGGCCTCGTCAGAGATACAAATACCATCCTCAGGCCATGTAGCAGGACTTTGTTATTGAAATAGGTTCCCTTCATTTCTTCACTTGCAGGGACTCTGCCTTTTTCAAACTGCTCCATACCTGAAGTAGTCACTCTCCTTTAGCGCATCCACCAGCCCCATTCTTTTCCTGCTAGGGTCACCAGACGTCTGGCAAAAGGAGGATATGTCTTCCTTTTTAGCTTCATGTCCTCCATTCTCCAGGCATTTTAAAGATAGGTGATTTTGTCTGGCTTTTTACTGATGAATAGAACGTTAAAGAAAGCCCAATAACCGCCAAGTTCCTGAGCCCTCCAGCTGGGTATTGGAGCCGTGATCTGGAAGACGGTCACATGCGCACACAGCCCAGTCACAGCTCAGCACAAACCTCTCCTCACTAAGACGATGGGAAGCCCCTCACTGTGGGTTTAGCTGGCTCCCTCTTTTCAGCACCATTTTGATTAGCTCAGTGGTTAGAGGCGGAGCTTCTGAATCTTGGGATCATGGGTTTAAGGCCCATATGAGGCATTTTAAATTCTTTGCTTCTTGCTCTCTACAAAAGGGCTAAATCAGGAAAAAAATATAGGGACACTAATAAAATGAAGAAAAATAAAGTACACCATAAAGAAAGTTACTAACAGGGTCCAATTAAGTAAAACAAATAAAGGGGCACATTAGAACTGGATAGCAACAATTTAGGATTTTTTTTTTTTTTTATTGTGAAATGGGCTGCTTTGGAAAATGACAAATGAGAGGTGAGTTCACTGTCTTTTTTTTTCTTTTTTAACTTTTTTAAGGTGCTTTTCAAGTTTATATTTGCAAATTTAGTTTTTTTAACTTTTTTAGTCTCATGAACATTAATGAAAGGATCATGAAAAACTTTCATTTAATGAAAAATCTGGTTTTCGGTAAAAGAAAACATTTTGGTTATTTTTTTATTTTTAAAATAATTTAAAAAACACATGACACTGTGCAGTTTTAACACTGCATTCATTAATCATTACCCATTTTTCGTGACATAATATGGTAATGACAGTTATGTTAATACTACATTTCCTCCACTTCCTCCTTTTCATACTTCCCTGTCCTCCTTTCCATGCTTTGGTATCTGGTAACCCTATGCTAGCCCACCTACAAACTGCTTGTTTTTGTTAGCTTTCTGCTGTGAGATTTTCCTCTCTTGGCACGCACTCCACTCTTTCACCTCACCTCAGTTCTTTAATCTATCTTGTGTTACATTAGCAATAAATTATTCACAACACAAACCAATGTGGAACTAACAAGCTGCATGCCAGACAACAACCCAGTCACAAGGAACCACATTTCAGGATTGTCCACTAGCTTTGGGGGCCTAGTTTGAGGGTTAGAGGTAACATGTTTTTCACACAATGCACAGCTGGCCTGTGGAACTCATTGACACAAGATAACACTTAGGCCAAGAACTTAGCAGGGCCTCAGAAAGGAATTCTACATGTATATGGGTAACAACCACCACCAGAATTATAATAGGAAAAACTGGAAAAATAAAACAAAACAAAACCCATCATCTGTCTCTGCAGGGCAAATCAGTAACCCCGTGGTGTGTGAGGAGGCAAAATACTCTGAGGGCAGGTTTTCCCTATAGCATAGCTGAATCCTGCAAGATTTCTTGTATCCTCCAGCAAGGAGCATCTAATGCTGGTCATGATCAGTGAGAAGCTATTGGCCTAGGTGAATCACAGGAGTGATCCAGTCTAAAAATTCTGACGCTCCTACTATAGCTCCAGTAGATTCAATGGGAAGCAGCAAGCAGTCAGCGTTCCCAAGAATTAGGCCTGTGTTATCACAGCTCTGGAGCCCAAAACGAGGGAACGCTTGAAAGCTGAAAGCCATGACTTACCTCCTTCCATTCTCTGCACTGAGTTTGTAAGCACATTGAGGGAGGTACCTGTCTTGCACATGCCTGTAAAGCACCATGCACATCTAGGAGGCTACATACAAATGCATATTAATACTTCTTCAAATCCCAGCCTCATGTTCATTGTACATAGGGTTGCTGTTGCCACTTTAACTCAGCGGTCCTGAGGTGGGACTTGAAGGTTAGATTCCAGGTAGGACTTGAAGCCTTTTGCAGGTCCGAGGGGAGCCATCTTTACTTGGAAGAGACAAGAAAAAATTAAACTGGGAAAAACCCATTTGTCGCATAACTGGAGCTTAATTATTTTACTTGAAGGGGGATTTGGTAAGACGGGTAGAGGCTTCATTAGAGGGCGTTTGGCCTAAAATATTTGAACTGCCCAATTTAAGTTAGTAGTTTGTTAACAGATTAGTTTTTCCTCTTTTGTTTCTCATGGAGGCTGTGTCCTAATGCAAGTTTGGGCCAGTTTGACATTGTTGTGTATATCATTTCCTGTATACAAGATACGGTAATACACGGGCATTTGCCTGTCTCCTGCCTATTTTCCCCAGAAAAATGCAGAATTATGCATTCATTTTTACTCTGTTCCTTTTTATGAGAATCATAAAAGGTAAGCAATAAGGTCCCCTTCTGACCATGGGCTCTGCATGACTAAAGCGCCACTGAAGTTATGGGGTTCTCTGCGGCTCCAAGAATCTAGTTGGAGAAATTGGGACCCAAGTGGTTAAATGGCATAGTTTAAGTGCCTGCTAATTTCCAGTCAATATTTGTGATTAGATGGTAAAATGACAGACACTGGCAACTTACCCGTACCTGTGCAGACTGCAGACACACCAGAGAAGGCAGAACAATTGAAGGAATCTGAACATTTTAAGATCCATTACACTGTATTTTTTAAAAATCTCACCAGGTGTCTGAGGCATGTCTTTACAGTAACTGCAAGTGGACTGCTTCCCTGGCTTTGTTTATAGTTCAACCCTTGGGGCCAAATTCTCTGCTGGCGTAACTCCATTGAACTGGAATAGCATCTGACCCCTAGTGGCAGTGGAGCTGAATGAGCAAACCATCTTGCCAGGGTACACTGTACATTACAGCAATGAGTTTTTATATCTGACTTTACTTGGAAACTCATCAGCAATTGTGCAACACCCCCCCGTGATTTGTAAAGCACCAGGTGATTTATGAGATGCGTCTGCAGAGAGACATTCTGCTTCTAGGCTTCAAGAATGTTCTGTCCATTCCCCCCACCCAGAGATTTACCATACTCACCCTAATCTCTGAGTACCTCCAGGGAAGAGCTAACCGTGACCTCCTCTCTTAATTCCTTGCCCTAAGAAGCAAGCTTAGGTTCAGACAGGTTTTTAAAATCAATCTGTGAAAATGAGGGTGCTATTTTAGGAAGCTTGAGCGAATATAGAGCGTAGTCCTGCTCCCACTGACATCGAAGGGAGCAAGGGGGGGGCGAAAGCATCATTGTTTCTCCCTGGTGTTCTTACCCTAAGTTCCCATGGGAGGTGAAAATCCATGAAATACAGACACACATCCATTGACACAGGGATGAATTGTGCCCAGTCGGGAATGATAGGTTTAAAACCAGGTTTCATTTACTCCTTCGCTTGCATAGCCTGTCAGTGCAAACCGCTCAGCGGGTATCCCGCCTGGATATATTTCAGGGGACTAATTACAAATTCCATCCATCTTGCATTAACTGGATACGAGCGCAGCAAGCCTGGTGGCATCAGCCTCATCTCCTTCATTCATGCCACGTGCCATTCTCTCTTGCTGCAGGCAAAAGTAATTTCCCCAGCCTGGAAATGTGATTTAATTTGACCTTGTTCACACAGGTTCCGTGCCTCTTACATTCCCACCCCCAGTTTAGCATGGTATTGAAGGAAATTACTTTGATTCACAACAATGTTCTCTCAAACCCCAGCTCTGCTGTTTCCTCCTCCATGTGCTTATCTGGCGAGTTTCAAACTCTCTCTCGCTTGCTGGAAGATATCTGGGTAAACCTGGGTGGGTGTGAAGTGGGACGGCTGTGTTGCAGGCTCATTTCTCATCTTGTAGCATCAGAAGAGCCAAAGGGCAGGTTTCCATACACGCCATTTCTGGGCTTGAACATCAAGAAAAGGAGAAGGAGGGGACACGAGGTGGTGTTACTGAAAACATGGTCACAGCATCAGCCCAATGCACAGATGTTCTGCTCAGAGAATGGAGGGTGGGGTGAAGGTGATATTCACTCAGCAAAAAGGATCAGCCACAAGACCTCAAGATGCTTCTGGCATTAGCGGGACTTGAGTGGACTGAAGCCTTGTGGTGTCAGCGTGACTTAACTGGTAAGGCCCTCTGCCCAAAAGTGAGTTTCATCCAAAGATGCCAAATGGGGAACTGACGGCCAGCTTTTGGGGACTGAAGGAAAGGTTCCTGCTGTCTGAGCCGGAAGGAGACATTAACATCTGTCTCAGGCTTAATGAATTCCATGCAACGAGGGGAAGTGGCCTTGAACAGCTGTTTCCACCAGCACAACCACTGCAGTCACCCCACCCATCACTTCCATGGGGCCGTGCAATGCATCAGGCAGTGAGGAACATGTGTCACAGGTGGCCCGTACACAGATGAGTTCAGGTGTACTGCCCCCAGCTACAAAGACTTGGCTCACGAGTGCAAGCTGTGCCATAATTAATGCTTTTCACTCTGGAGTCCGCAGTTCAGCCCTGTCACGTCAACCATGAGGATGTCCATCACACTAGGAATCAGCTCCTCGTACTAGGAGAGTCTAAGTGTTTCTGTCTCCTAGATGGCTGTGGTGGGAAGGAAGAAGGGCTGCGTTCCAGTCCATCTGAGTGGGTCACAGATAAAGGAGTGACGTCCAAACTCTCCTCTGTAGGGTACAAGTAACTCCCACTAAAGTCAATGAGAACTAGTTCACTTCTTGGAGGGGTGGAATTAGGGATGCTGGTGTGGAGAAGGCAGGAGGGAAAAGCCAGTAAGGACAGCAGTAAAAGGAATACATGAAATGGAAAACCAGGAATGGAAATCAGAGTGATCATGAAAGACAGATGGGAGCCACACAGAAAGATGAAAATTCACCTGATACACAGACTGATTATAATTATGCAAAAGATCATGCATCAAGCTCTGGTCGGCCTCTGTTCAATCCATGCACTGGGCTACCCAAAACCTAGCTGCAACGTAGCAGTTATTTTACATCACCTAGATGTGCATAGGATGCTTTGGAGCCATGTGCTGACAGGTCATGTTACCTTCGCCACGGGTGAACCAAGACATGGGTCTGGCAAGCCTTTTTAAAACAGCCCCACACTGAAGCCAGATGCCATCACTGGATGCATCAGTGATGTGAAGTAATCAACTGCAGAGATGCACGGAAACACACTTGCAATATTTTCCCAATGATAGGGATGCTAGGAACTGCCACCAAGTCAGACACTTTGCAGCACGTGTCCTCTGACTCGTTCAAACCTGTGCGTCTAGTCTACTGGTTTTCCCTTTGCTGCTAGGTTATTACTAAAAACTGGGAAAATTGGCAGGAAAATTTTGCCAAATTGTGTAACTTCTCCCCCCTCCATATTCAGAGGAATTTTCAAGTAAGTACTTTTTAAAAGTGTGCGTGTGTGCATGTCTGTCTGTGTACATGTGTATTTTAAAGGAGATCTATTCAGAAACATCTGAAGACCCTAATACAGAGGTTATTGGATCTCTTAATAGCTTTAAATCTAGACAGCAGATCAAAACTTTTATACCTGATTTCCACACCTTGCTATGGTGAGTGAGATAAAGTGGAGCTAGGATCAGAAGAAGGGCAAACTCGAAAGCAGGTTAATAAATTAGGAAGCCAGAAGGGCCTGTTTTACATGGACTTTCACTAGTGATTCCTGCACCAAACTCTTAACTGTCAGTTGAGCTAGTGCACATATTTTAGAAAGACAGCCAATCCTCATTTACAGACTCCATGTGATGGAGAATCCCTCAGGGGCCTAGGTGCTTTGTTCCAATTGTTCCTTACTCTCTGCGTTAAAAACCCAAGCCTTAGTTCTAGCCTCAAGTTGTTTAGTTTCAGCTTCCCGCCATTGGCTCATGAGACGGGTCTGCACCAGCTCCTTTCTTCCAAACACCTTCCAGCTTGAGGAGAATGTGGGTTTGGTGCCTAATTCTGCAGCTCTGTGCCGAGCAGCAGCAAAGGCTCCTTAGCCCCTTGTAAATCCTAAATGAAACTGATATTCTCCCTACCTCTCTCTTAAGAGAGACGCTACAAGGCCTCATGCTTCAGCTACGCAGAGGAGATTGCCTTCTCTGTGTGTACCTGCTGTAACTCCCTCAGTCTTAGTGACTTCAGAGGTCAGCAGTTGCAAGCAATAAATCCTTTTCTAGGCAGAGATAATTACATAAACCTGGCTTAAACCCAGTTAGGACAGGCCTGAATCTTCTCTTGGTTACTTCCGTCTAGTCCAGGGTGGGCATACTGACACCACGGTCTGTGTTCAGCAGTTGGGGATTCATTCTCAGCTGGCGGATAAGGCACTGTTGCAGCGCCTCTGAGCATCTGCCTCAGAATCCCTGGCCCCGCAAATGAGGGTAAGTCCACCAGAAGATCAATCTTTTAAGAAGCCTTATAGGAGCAGCAGGTGCCAGTGGGGTGAGTGGAAGCCCATTGGGCTACAGACAAATAGAGAGAGAACATGTGCTGAACAAAGAGACTATAAGCCACTCTGAGCACCTTCATGCGATGTATCTCCTTGGCTCAAGCAATGGATGGAGCACTTGGTAGCTCCCGCCATCTATGGGAGTGGGAACCTCTCACAACCGGGACGCCCTGGCTCGCATCACTAGCGTGGGTTAATAAAGGTGTCTGACAGCTGAGGATGTCACTTAGAGCTGGGGACGATTCAATGATTCGCTGTGGTGTTATCTGTTTATTCTTCGCCAGCCCTGTTGATGTTTAGTGCCCACTGCAAGACTGCTCAGGTTTCTTCAGCCAGATCCAAGCATGTCCAGCCAAGGAAGGATGGCCTAGGGTACGGCCCTAAGACTGCAATAGGGAAGATCTGGGCTCAGTTTCCAGCTTTGTCCCAGACTTCTTATGTGACCCCAGTAAAATCACCTAATTCTTCAGTGCCTCAGTTTTCCATCTATGGAATAATAATTCTCCTCCCTCCCCCATCTGACTTGTCTGGTTTGTAAGCCCTTTAAAGCGGGAACAGTCTTTTGCTATGTTTTTGTACAGTGCCTGGCACAAGCCGTGATATTGACTGAGGCCTGTTTTATGGAAATAGTCAGCTGCAAGGCCATCTGGCCTTGAAATTGATGAACAGACACCCCAATTATCGATTTTTTTTCAAGACTCTTGCAAGTACTACATGGGAGGGGGGATTTGGAACGTGTCTGTGTTTAGAATTATAGAAGATGAGGATTGTAAAGGACCTCAGGAGTCATGGAGTCCAACCCCCTGGTCAAAGCTAGGAACTACAAGACTGTGACAATATCCCAGTAGGGCAGAAGTAAGAAGGGAGCCTTTCTGGGGAAACTGAGGCAATGACATGTTGTCTGGAAAGCAGTGACTAAGGAACTGTCCTCCCCCTGCAAGCTTTTAGGAAGAAACATCCTTTATCAGCTTCCCTGCCCCCATCCCAACTGTTTTTTTAATGGAGACCTGTCCAGATTTGCTAGGGTGTTCAGTGGAGACCACTTATTCACAGATTTATCAGAGGTGACTTTATAACAGCATCTCGTTTTGGCAGACAGCTGGATGTTGTTTTAAATTTAAAGAGAAAGGCATCAATATCAGTAAAGAAAGAGGGTAATAAGAAAAATATTAAACTGCACAGTGCAAATCCCCAGGGACTTTCTATTGCAATAACTGACCTCCTGTATAGCACCATTTATTTCTGCTACTGGCAGCTTTATAGGTGCTTGTACGGCTGCAGAAGAACACCAATTTGCCACTGCAGTTTGTTTTGATAACTGAAACTTTCCATAAATCTGTATTAAAATCAAAGGGAAAATTAAATAGACCCAAGTCAGCGACACCAGGGATAAGGTAGCACATTACTGCCATGGCCTGTTCAGCTGGGGGACCTGTCTCTTAGTTCAGAGCTGGGTCACAAGCGTGATGAATTTTTGTGGTCTCAGCTATTTTCCTGGATGGCAGACAGCATCTCCACAGAGTGACAGGCTGTAGGGGTGATCTGGCATTTAAAAGAGATTCCTTTGAGAACATAGCCAAGAGTCCTTCCCAGAGCGCCGGCCCAGCTTGGCACTGAGAGCCATCCTCTCATGATTATTCTCTTCTTGTTTCGTCTTGAGTTAGGCCAGGGTTTTCCAGTCTTACTGGCTGTAGCTGCAGGGGTTTGGGCAATAACCTGCCCTACAGAGGGCCCAGCTACACTGGAATCAGAGAATCCTAGAAGATGAAGGTTGGAAGGAAACCCAGAAGGTCATCTAGTCCAACATCTGCTCAGACCAGAACCAAACCCGACTAACTCATTCTAGCCAGAGCTTTTTCAAGCCAGGCCTTAAAAACCTCTGAGGATGGAGATTTCCACACCTCCCCAGCTAGCTCAGTCCAGTGCTTCACCACCCTCCTAGGAAAAAGGTTTTTCCTAATATCCAACCGAAACTTCTCCCACCGCAATGCGAGACCACTGCTCCTAGTTCTGTCATCTGCCACCACTGGAACAGGCCAGCTTCATACTCCCTGGAAACCCCTTCAGACAGTTGAAGACTGCTGTCAAATCCCCCCTCACTCTTCTCTTCTGCAGACTTGACTGTGGGCACCAATAAGCTAGCAAAACTGGTGTTTTGGGCAATAGGGAGGAGGTGATAAAAAAAATCAAAGGAGTTTTGGGCAGCTAGAAAAGTGTACCCCCTTCACCATCTCTGATGTGTGCCCTGGAGTCAAGGAAGGGAATGGCTGGCTGATGCAGCTAGAGGTGCCCAGCAGGGGTTGGGGGAAAGGAGCAGTGGGGCTGGTGGAACTGCCCCACATCTGGCCCAATGCTGAAGCATGCCCTCATGGGGGGTGAAGCTGGAGAAAGCCTGGGAGCTCCCTTTAAGTCCCACCCCCCAGATTATTTTACTGCGGTCATCAAGCAGAACTCATTGCCACAGGATACTATTAAGATGGATAACTTAGGAAAGCCCCACAAAAAGATTGGATCATACTATGGAAAAAAGCATGGCCAAAGTTACAATAACTAATGCTAACCAAAATGTTGGAAAGGAGATAAAAATTGACTAAAATTGGCCTAACTATCCAATGAAGATGAGTCCTTCATGGCAAACAGATTATGCCACATCTGTTATCGTGGGTTCATTGCATTTTACACTGAACCAGGTGATGTTAACCACTGTCAGAGACAGGATGGTTGACTACCTGGAATATGGTCTTGACCCAGCCTAGAAATTAATCACAACATAAGGCACTGGCCTTCGTTTACCATGGAATTCCTTTGTTCCTATGTTGTAGGTGGAAAGCACATCAGGCCTGAAGTCTTCTGTATAACAAAGAATGAATCTGAAAGATTCTGTATTAAAGCTGGTTGAAGATTTTCCAATGGTGTGGTTTTCCCAACACAAAATGCAGTTTCAACAGATAAGAGAGTGTCCAGAGAACACATTGACTGTGACAAAATTTGCAATAGCAAATTATCAGAACATGCAGTTTTGAATTTGATGATGTCAGTATGACTTCATAATACAATAGATGTTCCAACCTTAGGAAAACCCAATATTTAATTTTGCACAAAATTGTGAGATTTTGACTTTTTATCCTGATTTGGAATGAAAGCACTTTTCAAAATCTCAGCATTTCCTATGAGACAGAGGTTCCATTTTTCAGCCAGCTCTGTTCCATATGATGTCACACCTAAGCTAGTTTAAACTAAAAACCTATAATCAAAATGGAGCCTCCAACAGGCACGGCTGTGCTTTGGAAGACTTGCTATATCAGAGGTGTGTTCCTCCAGGAGAAATACCTTATTGTAGTTGGGTTTTTTTTTTACCTGTTTACACTTAAGAGTTGAAGATACATGTGAAGTAGCTCTGCATTGCATAGCCTGACTTGGGGTCTGAGTCAGTCCTTTATAGGTTGTAAGCCTATTAGTTAAAATATTGGCAAAGAGATTTTTGGCAGGGTTCATTTTTACTCTTTAAAAAGTCCCATTTCAGAGCCAATGATACCCTAATTTTGAAATACAGCTCTCTTATGACAATATAACTGTAAAAGGCATTCAATTTTTTTTCACTTAGTAAGCAGTAGGCTTTTTGCTTCAGCCATTAAAATATAAAAAATAAACTACACCCAACTGTACGATTTGTTTTTTACCTGGATTCATGGCAAAAATATAAATCATTAGGGTTAATCTCAAATTTTTTTCTGGATGTCATTAGAATGTCAAAATGAAAAAGTAGCCTTTGAATGTACAATGTGAATGAAGGTTTTTTAATATACATACAACAGAGTAAAAAGGGCTGTATTTTATTAGTAAGTGGACATCGCTGATTGTCTCCCTGTAAGGCCTGTTTCACAGGCCTTAGAGCTGGAAAAGAAAAAATCAAAAAGCTAATCTAACTCCTTTCAACCAATATAAGATTAGCCTTGACAGGATATTTGATTGTGCATTATCCAGGCTAGTTTTAAAAGGATCAAGCAATAGGGTTCTGACCACATCTCTGGGGCAACAATCCCACAACCTAAAAAAATCTGTGTTAAAAAGTTTCCCTGGATATTCATCCTAAATTTTCCTTTGCTCAGATTCATCCCATTCCTCTCAATTATACCCTTATATACATCAGCATTTCCTTTCCCTCTTTGGTGTTGACATCCTCCAGACCTAAGTGGGAAACTTTCACATACCCGCAGAATCCTCACTTACCCAAAATAGATATAGGTAGCTAGTTTAATCTGTCTTAATAACTCAAGCTCTCCAGCCCCTGATTGCTTGTGCTGCTCTTCTCTGAACTAGTTTCTGTGTGGCGGTGCCTTGTGCATTATGTGGTGCCCATTGCTGAGTGTGATCTACCAGGTGTGGTCTCACCATCACCCTACAGAGAGACTATAAGCTAGTGGTTTGCAAACCATGGGTCAAAACCCAGTACTGGGTCACAAGCCTGAATGTGCTGAATCATGGCACCCCCTGCTACCGCTTCTGCAAGACTGGAATGCATTTCTCAAAGATGTAATTGTTGGGTTGTGAGGATAAATGATTTTTTTTTCCAACTGGGTCCTGATAAAAGTCTTTGAAAAATCACTGCTCTAGGCCATACTCCATGATGTAATGCTTCTGCATTTGCAGCCCCAAATCACAAGAGTCTTGGAAAACAAACCAACAAAGAATAAAAAAAGAGCAAAATGATTTTGCTGAGAGGAGGTATCAGTAAGAAGGCAGCAGCCTACAGATATGAAGGGTGTAAGCCCTGAGAAGGGACAGGAATTATTTGTTAGGATCCAGGGAGTGTAACTAGGGGTAATGGGGTAAAATTAAGGAAGAGAGAAATTATGTTGACTATCACAAAACATGTCCTCACAGGGAGATGTATGGGGCTGTGGGTTGGCCTCCCAATGGGCATGGTGCAAGCCCTGTTTCTAGGGATCCTAACAAATCAATTAGATAAGACAAAAAGACATTAGATAGGGACCAACTGCATTGGTCCCCGAAAGATGGATTGGACAATCCCATGTGTCTCTTCTGTCAGCCGTGTGTAAATTTTTATCATTGTTCTAATACTGGGGCTCACCACTGTAGTATGTGTGCTTTTTCATGTCTATATAGTACATACAACGACAGACCATACAGTTTTGTTCTGTATCATTTTGCATTTCAGAGAACCCTCTTGTGCTTGCGGACAGGGGGCTTTCTGAAGCAGAGACCTCCTGGTTTGACAGATTTTGGAGCCACTATGTCTGTGCAGTAGATTTGAAGGCCAGGAGAAAGAACATGCATGATCACCTCATCTGACCTCCTGTGGAGCACAAGCTAGCTGCCCCACACAAGCATTTCACCCAGTGACTCCTGCACTCAGCCCAACAGTTTGCAGTTGCACTAGAGCAGGTCTTTCACAAAGACACCTTGTCTTGGCTTGAACACTCCATGGCATGTGGCTACATACATTCTGTAGCAGGGCAAAGCACCAGTCACAGCACAATGCACAGTAAATTCAACAGAAGAGTCATTGTCCAGAAATCTTCTTCCACATGATGTAGACTTCACGCAGCCATGAGACATGCCCCATACTGTATCTCATCCATTCAGCTGCACTGATGATCCATGCTCACCATGGGTGCCCCTACCCCAGTTACCAGACCTTGCAAAGCTTGCTTCAGCAGTTGTCCTCCACTCATCCAACCCATGTGTCCCATAAAGTCGAGTTGTCTTCGTCTGATTGTTTTAGGAACAGCTACCACATCAGTTATTCTGTAAATGTGGGCAGTCCTCCCCATGTTAGCCATTTGCTAACATGCAGCAATTGCTGTCACATTTCATCTTAAAGGCAGAAAGCTTCTTAATGTTCTCTGTTTCTTTAATGTCGAGCCCTTCTTTAATGTCTCAGATACACATAGCAAGATGCTGGAGACAAGAGACTTCAGCAATTTCATTTTCCACTTGATGAAAATACCTTTGCCACTCTAAATGTGGCTGAGTGCC
Source organism: Podocnemis expansa (assembly GCA_007922195.1). Classification (NCBI taxonomy): domain Eukaryota; kingdom Metazoa; phylum Chordata; order Testudines; family Podocnemididae; genus Podocnemis; species Podocnemis expansa. The sequence continues at coordinate 2,451,734 of ML682035.1, read as the reverse complement.
ACTATAGCAGCTGTCATGAGTCCATTTCTAGGTCTGCTCACTAAGTGATATTTAGCATATCTCATGTACATACAACCCTGCTATTTGAAATGCTCATTGCACTTCAATGCCTCCCGAGATTTGGGCAGGTGTACGCAGGGTCTGCGTAAGCTCTTCCCTGACATCTAGTGATGAGCTGGGAGAGCAGACTTCAGGAACTGACCTTGTTTTCATAGACTCACCCACTCTGCTCAGGTGCACAGGACGATGGGGCTGCTTTGCCCAGGTGATCACTTTGGGCTGGTGTTGGATTGCAAGTCTCTCGTGGAAGAGAATGCCCAGTCCACCACGCCTCTGAACTCTGTGTCTCCATTGATCATGGACAACAACGGTGAGTAGTCTGTGTGGAGAGAGAGGCATGTTAAAGGACCTTTTGGTTGCTGGGCTTAAAAATGTGGGACGGTAGAGACTGTCCAGTGTTCAGCTCATAGTCTTATGCTTATGAATCCTGTGTGTGGTGTTTTCTCAGGTTACTTTCCTACTCTCAGATTTAGTGCTTGCAAGAGGGGATGTATTGTCTCTTTGAGGTGCCCTGGTGGGGGCTCAAACTGGTTTTTCTCGTACTGATAAGAAAAGGAATCCTTAAATAGTGAACCCATCCCTTGCCACTGCTGACTTCACCTGGCAGAACAGTTTCATAGGAATACCTTTGCCTTTTCAATAGACTTGGATGTTGATATTGTCTGCTTTTGTTTGTGATACCTTTATACCTAAATTCTCTGCTTCCACCACTGCTCTTTTGAGAAATCTTTGCACTTCTTCTGGCAAAAGAGCACCCAAGGAGTTATGTGGCACTTAAAGACTAACAGATTCATTTATCTCATGAGCTTTCGTGGGAGAAAATCCCCCTTCATCACCCATCTTCAAAGCATCTGACGAAGGGGGATTTTCTCCCATGAAAGCTCATGCGAAAAATAAATCTGTTAGTCTTTTAAGTGCCACACGACTCCTTGGGTGGTTGTTTTCTTTCTTTTTTTTTTTTTTTTTGCTGGACTAGACTAACACGGCTATCCCTTCTTCTGTCAATCATCCAATTGGGCCAATATCATTAGGGAAGCACAGATTAATAATTTTTTATCCATTGACAGGTACACTTTCCTGCAGGGTGACAGTTTCCAGAGGGGTAGCTGTGTTAGTCTGTACAGCAAAACAACGAGAGTCCTTTGGCACCTGAAAGACTAACAAATTTCTTTGGATATAAGCTTTTGTGGCTCCAGCCTACTTTGTCAGATTCATACGTTGATTAAGTGGGTCAGAGCTCATGAAAGCTTACGTCCAAAGAAATTTGTTAGATTTTAAGGTGCCACAGGACTCTTGTTTTTACTTTCCTGCAGGTTTCAACTGCTGATTCTTCGTAGGATTTTTTCAAGAGTAGAGTTGAAGAGGGTCAGTGGCAGCAAGCAGCCCTAACACCTGTCCTTCAGTCAAACCAACTATGCTCAAACCCCAGTCCCCAGGCTATTGCATGTTCATAGAGATTTGAGCCTTATTATATTTTCACCATCTACAGCCACCTGCAGGATTGTTGAAAGGGGTTTGTGCTACATGCTGTCGAACGCCTTGGCAAAATCCACAACACGGACCATCTCTCATCATTATCTCTAGCACTTTCTGACATTATACATACACGTTGAATTAGTCCTCCACTGCCCTTCTCATGGGTCTAAATCCAGCTTTTTCTTCAGCCAGAAGGTTCTCTACTTTGAGCACAATTCTCTTCACTGGTATTTTTCTAGAATGTGTTAATGAGACTGGGTGGTAATTTCCACAAACAGATGGGTTCCTCATTCTTAGATTCCAAGGCCAGAAGGGAACATTGTGATTATTTAGTCCAGTGATTCTCAAGTAAGGGCCTATGAAGAGAGGTGTAGAAGTCTTCCCCAGAGGGATACATTAGCTCGCTTAAATATTTGCCTAGTTTCACAACAGGCTACATAAAAAGCACTAGCAAAGTCAGGAGAAAATAAAATTTCATACAGACAAGGGTTATTTATACTGCTCAATGTACTACTACACAGGGAAATTTAAATATTTACATTCCAATTGATTTATTTTATAATTATATGGTAAAAAGGAGGAAGTATGCAATTTTTCAGTAATAGCATGCTGTGCAACTTTTGTATTTTTGTGTCCTATTTTGTAATCAAGTAGGTTTTAGGGGTACCCTAGACAAAGTAGACTCCAGTAGCCTGGAAATGTTGAAAAGCACTGATCTAATCTGACTTCCTGTATATCACACAGAACTTCTCCCAAGTAATTTCTAGAGTGTATCATATTTTTATATTCTATGAATAGAAACCATCAGGGGTTATATCCAAGTCTTGGACCACTTTCCAGACTCCCAAATCACAGTGACAAGTTTATGATATCCCTAGATGAGTGCCTTGCCACTAATTTTAATTAGTTCTGCATAAATGTTATCCACTCCAGGGGGTTTATTGCTTTTCAGGGTATTCACTGCATCTTCAACTTCTTCAATCATAGGAGGAAGTTCATCGGGATAAATGGAGCTTCTTACATTGATCTCCTCTATGTCTATCACATCCGAATTAGAATTAATTTCTCTCATGATGCACGGTTCTCAGCAAAACCTACCCCAAATGTTGGGTGAAATGGCATTTCTACAGTGCTATACAAAACCACTAATATTAGTGGGCCTTGCTGTACCCATTAAGGTCTCCTAATACACAGTCTCTCATAGTACCGTGCTTCCTCCTTAATTTCACTGGGAAAAGCTCTTGCACCCCATGGTCCTGATTCCACCTATCAAGTACCCTCTGAATTCATTGCTTTTGAGACAAGTCAGCACACTTAAAGTTAAAACAAACCCAAGCTGAGTCGATTATTGGACAAGGAGAGCTTAGAAAAACAAAAGGGGAAAGAAGTTCTCAGAGCAGATCACCTTGATAAAGGGGGGGAAACAATTGAGAATACTAACATTAAGTGATATATATTGGGTTGTGAGACAGACTGTTTTCCGGATCTCTTGTCACCTGACTCTACTCACAAGGCCAGAGAAACTCTACGCCACTCAAAATTTTTCTGCTTTTTCACCCACTAATCCTGTAACCATGTATTACAACCACCAACCTTCTGGCTAAACAGAAGTGGCTGAGAATTGTTAGTGCTACTCCCGAAGGGGTCACTGTCAAGCAATATGTGGCACCAGCTTTGCTTTTCCTTCAAAATGCCCCTCAACAAGCTGCCACCAGCATCACTCACTCAAGTGGCACTGCTGTGATGTGCATAGTACAAACACTTAGGCTATGTCTACACTTAGATTGTTCAATGGATTGAACTTAAATCGATCTAATTAAATCAAAATAAAAATAATTAAATTGAATTAAGTTAAATCAAAATAACATGGCCGCACTAGAAACCCAAATCGAACTAGCATGTCCATGGACAGGACTTTCTAGTTCAATTTAGGAGAGGGGCGCCATGGGAGGTGTGGCAAGATGGCCCCCAAGAACGACCATGCCCCCACTCAATATATAGAAAGAAGGCGGCACCCCAGGAAGAAGAAGGTTAACCCATGTTAAATCAAAATAATGGTTATTTTGATTTAATGCAGTTACACTGGGTTATTTCAAACTAATAAGATTGAAATAACCCTTGTTTCGATTTTAAGGCAGATTTTACCATTTCAGTATAACCTTTCCTTATTTTGAACAGAGGTGGGTCCTTAGTTCAATCTAAGGAAAGCTAGTGTGGCCATGCACTACTTTAAATCAATTTAATCATCATTATTTTGATGTAAAGTGTAAGTGTAGACAAAGCCTCAGAAAAAAAAGAGAGAGGAAAAAATCATCTGCCGGCAGACGCCCAAACCAAATACATTAACTGAGTCATGGATACAAGAAATAGCACCATGAATACAAAACTTATATTTTCATGTTAGTATCCCCTACTATGTGTTCAGGTTGGTTAATGAGTCTCACAGGTGGTGTTAGTAACTTGTTAAACAGAAAATAGTGAGACAAGAGTACTCAATGTGTGTGTTACAAGACATTTGAAAGTTGCACTCAGGCCACACAGCTACACAGACTTGAAGATCGTGCTTTTCAAAATGGGGCTGTACAATGTTAGGCTAGGACTCTGTAGGATCTTAAAGTTTAATTAGAGATCAACTAGGTCAGTCCCTGGATGGGAGTCTATGACACATATGCCCAGACACAGTTTGACGGGCATATTACACTTGCCTGACCTGCTTCTCCATACTTCACAGAAAGCAAGGGTCAAGCGTGGTCTCCAGCCAGAGCTAAGAACTAGCAGATTATGTTACAGCAAGCTGTCTGCATGGGAAATATTTCTCAGATACCTAAAACGTAGAACATTTTGTTCTGGAGCTGTTGGAAGATGAATCTCATCACCTGAAGTGGATCAGGTCTCACAGATAACAGAGTAAGAACAATCAACATCTTTTGACCCAGCCCAGCCCCAAGTTGACTGTCTGAACCAAATGGAGGCCTAAGTGAACATTTACAGACAAAAGAGCTACAAGAAAAGGTTCTGCTGAACAGCTTCAGGGCTGGAGTGCAGCAGGGTTCTCCCCAGGAATTGAAATTTGGGAGGGGTGTGAGACTGTGGTGGTGAAGAGGGTCTCTACGGCACGTTAGTAAAAAATTAACAGTGGTTCATCAATAAGGTTACCAGACGTCTGGCAAAAGGAGGACATGTCCTTTTTGCCTTCATGTCCTCCATCCAGCAGGTATTTTAACAATAGGTGATTTTGTCCAGCTTTTCATTTATGATGAGTAACATGTTAAAAAAAAAACAAAAACAAAAAAAACCCCAACAAATCCCTATGACAGTGAAGTGCCTAAGCCCAGTAGAGGGACCTTCCTCCAGCAGCAGGCTCATTTACCAGAAGCCTGGCTAGCTCAGCTGGTAGCAAAGGTGACTTTTAAGTTTAAGGTTGTGGGTTTGAGCTTCATGTTAGATGTTTTAATTTTTGGCCTGTTGCTGCCTGTGAAAGGGCTAAGTCAGGAAAAAATATAGCAACACACATAAAATGAAGAAAAATAAAGTATACTGTAAACAACATTACTAACAGGGACCAATTAAGTAAAACAAATAAAGGGGCACATTTGAACTGATTAAAAAAAAATAGTCCTAAATTGTTTCTAAACTGCAAGATGGGCTGCTGTGGAAAATTAAGAATGAGAGGTGAGTTAACTGCCTTTTTTTTTTTTAAACACCTTTTTAAGTGCTTTATAAATTTAGCTTTTTACCTTTCCTAAGTCTCATGAACATTAATGAAAAGCTTTCATTTACTGAAAAAAATCCAGTTTTTGGTAAAAGAAAACATTATGTTTTTTTGTATTTTAAAATAAACACATGACATTGCACAGTTTTAACAGTGCATTCATTGATCATTACCCATTTTCCATCACAGAATATGGTAATGACAATGATATTAATACTACATTTCCTCCAACGTCCTCCTTTTTGTACTTTCCTATTCTCCTTTCCATGCTTTGGTATCTGGTAACCCTATTCATGAATGACCATTTGCTTAGATTATCACACAAAGCTGGCTACTGGTCTGGGACAAATACCATTCAAATTATCAAGTAAAAGGGGTGAACACCAAGGTGGCAAGTTTTGCAGATGGTACTAAATTATTCAAGAATAAATTGGATTATTAACTCCAGTTGATACTATGAAGAGTTTTACAAAGGGATCTTACAAAACTGGATAACTGGACAACAAAATGTCAGCTGAAATTCAGTGTTGATAAAGACAAAGTAATGTATATTTGAAAACAGAAGTCTAATGATACATATAAAATAATGGGGTCTAACTTAGCTGTTACCACTCAAGAAAGAGAGAGACTCACAGACTCTGCGGTCAGAAAGGACCAGTACAATGGCCTGGCCTCCCACACAGTGCAGGACACAAAACTTCAGCCATTCACTCCTCTAATAAGTCTCTAACCTCAGACTGAATTATTAAAGTCCTCAGGTGTATATATATATTTGAATTGGAAAAGGTACAGAGAAAGACAATTCAAATGGTTAGCAGGAGGTATTGCACAGCTTCCCTCTGAGAGGAGCTTAATCAAACTGGAACTTTTCAGTTTGGAAGAGAAATGACTAAGGATGGATATAGAGGTGTATAAAATTGTGACTGGTCTAGAGAAAGTGAATAAGGAAATACTGTTTAATATTTCTCATAACACAAGTATTAGGTGTCCCCCAATGAAATTAATAGGCAGTAGGTTTAAAACAAACAAAAGGAAGTATTTATTCCCATAACACTGGCATGGGCAGGGATGGAGGCAACACCATGCTCTGAAAAGGTCCTAGTCTCCCTTTGCCAGAAGAAAAAAACAAAAAACAAGGAGTCCTGTGGCACTTAAAAACTAAGATTTATTTATCGCACGCACCTTGGTGGAGATGGATAGCTCCATGACTGCCTGTTCAGTTCATTCCCTCTGAAGCACCTGGCATTGGCCACTGTCAGAAGACAGGTTACTGGGCTAGATAGCCATTCTAATGTTTTTATGTAAAAATTAATTAAAACATTTAAAAAATTAGTACAAAAAAATATCCAAGATAGTTACCTATCAAGGTAGTGATGATGTGAGATAATGACCTTGGCAAACAAACCATTTTAAAAATCTTGACCTACTAGGAAATATTTATATAAGTTTCCCAGTCACAAATCTAGCATTCTGGAGCAAAGTCACTAAAACACAGTGAGATAATAAATTTGTTAGTCTTGGAAAGTGCTGCTAGTCTCCTTGTTTGTTCAACAAACAAATATTTATTTCTTTAATGTGCTCCATACCTCACTCACCTTGTTGCACTCCTTGTCCCTGCTGAAGGAAGGCCCACAGTTCACAGGTGCTTTCACAAGAGTTTGCCTTCCAGGGAACAAAGAGCACCTTGCTTGTTCCCCCAACTGTTGACCAGCTGTTCTTCACTAGTTCACTCAATCACCTTTGTTGTGGATATAGTCTCTTCCACACTTCATGTGGCTTGACTTCTGTGATTTTATGTCCCAGTGGGGGAACTTATGCTGATGCGGGCTGGAAGTCTCTAGTCTCCACAAAATATGATTACTTTCCCACATTCCAGGTCTGAGCACCTGTACTTAGACCACCTGATTCTCTGTGATTTCAGGTATAATTGTCACTTAAAATAACAGAAGACTCTGTATCAAGCCTGACTATTTGACCAGCCCAATACTTGGTTAAAAGATAGAGCTAATTGCTAATCAGATACTGATTGTAAGGGAGGGCCCACAGCAACAGCAACATCCCATTTCCCCCCAACTGAGAAGCAATTTGATATGGCTTAAATGTGTTAGTCTTTGAAGTGCCACTAGATGCTATGTTGGCTTTCCTTACTTCTTGGTGAGTTCAGTTCAGTCCAGTCATTTCCAGCCAATGACTAAATTGGTATATAGTTATGTTACTAGCTAGCTGACAACTGGGGGGGGGGTGTTAGGGAGATCTCTGGAGTGCAGTTAATTAAACACCCTGATGGTGAAAAGAGACAAACAGCCTGGGACTCCAAGAGGGAAAGGCACAAGATGTTATCTATTTGGGAGGCAGTACCCTGGCAAGGGGAGTGTTTGATGAAAAGCAGAGTCCAGCTCTCTGGTCTGAACAACCATTGTAAGGATTTATCATGGAGTGAGATGGAAACACTCTCAGGTGGGAATGGAAATTGATAAAAGGCCATGGGTTGCATTTTGTGGTTTTCTTTTCTCTGCAACCTTATAGTTTCAAATCTGTTTACTAGCTTTTATTTGAATATTTAGCTCAGGCTCAGTAAGACAAATGTGAATTTGGTTTTATTATAGTCATGGCTGAGTGCCTTGCATTGAACAGAGGTGAAGCCCGTGTATTGTGGGGGGCATGGCTCCCATATTTGATAACCCACAAGACAAGAGATTGGACACTAAAGTGAAACAAAGTGGACCATGTAAATTGGAGCCTTTGTAGGTTGTGTTGTGGAGCGCTCGTGTTGCCTGTGACTGGTAGCTTCAGGAAGCTTCCCCCAGTGGGGACAGACAAGACTCCCTCATGGCACAGGCAGGTACTGTACTGTACTGTAATTACAGTACTCCAGTATGTACAGTACTGTAATTACAGTACTCCAGTATGTTAGGAAACATGCTAAACCTGAGGTTAACTCCTTTTAATTTGCTAATGTGCCTCTTGGAGGTGCAGCACAAAGAGAAGATGAGAGAAAGAGGTGGCAAAGAAGTTTTGTCACTTTTTTGCATGCTTAGTTTTGGGCAGGCCCCTGTGTAGGTTAGAGCTGTTGCTCTAATTTATAACTGCTTCCTGCAGGCTGCCTATGAACTGTGTCATGTCCCAAAAGCTCTAAGCACTGTGAGGGATGGTTAAGCCCCATCTACCCCTAGCACCTGTGGCCTCTAAAGCCAGAGTGCCTGAAGCACTGTGAGCCAGCAGCACTGGGCAGAGGAATTCTTCTCTCGTCCCTTATGTGTCTTTTTAGCCTCTGCACATGTCTGAAGCGGCATACAGATGAGGGTGGCTAGAGGCAGATAGAGCTGGATCTCTCACCCCCCAGTATACTGACCCCACCCCAGGGACTAGTTTTTGTGACATAAAGTCTTCAGCTATTTCAGGAAATGCCAACAGTCAGGATCTGGCTGGGGTGCTGCAACCCCAGTTACCAAGATGACTGGAGAATGCTCTAGCATGCTGGTCCAGACACTGTTCAGTTTGGGTGTACCTAGTCCAGGTATCTGAGAGAGAGAGTGCAAGGAAGAGCTGTTGGTGAGCATGTAAGAAAGCAGGAGGTTCGCAAGATATTTGTAGGGTCCTGGTAATTGCCATATTGAAGCAGATCACAGGGCACTAGTAATATGGTCCAGCCCCACACAAGGTGCTCCTCAGATGGGTGATGGGATTAAGCATTCAGAGAGCAGCCATCTGACCACACTACAAAGCAGGAGGAGAAAGTTCGATGAGGGCAGGGTTACCAGATGTCAGGCAAAAGGAGGACATGTCGTCCTTTTTACCTTCACGTCCTCTGTCTAGCAAGCACTTTAAAAATACATGATTTTTTTGTCTGCCTTTTTTCTTACAGGGGTTACAGTATGCTGGAATGCCCCAGGGCACTCTATTTTTAGGGGGAAGCATTCCAGGGCCCCCTAAAACCAGAAGAATATTACATTAATACTACATTTTCTCCATGTGTCCTCCAATGTTCTTCTTTTCATACTTCCCTGTCTTTTCCGTGCTTTGGTATCTGGTAACCCTAGATGAGGGAGACTGTGGAGGAAGAGCATGAGGGTTGAGATGGCTCTTCAGGGCTCTCAGGCAGGGGGTGCCTTCAGAGAGTAGGAACCTGCTGGAGACATGTCTGAGTTGGAAGGGCTAAAGGAGACTGTTAGGTACAGCTAAAGAAAAAGGCCTGTAGGGAAATTGCACCAAAGAAGGAAGGACAATTTGATAGAGGAACAGGCCTGAAGAGCTGTGGGTGCATTGCTTCAAGGGGGACTGTAGAATACCTGGCCCCAAGGCTGTGACCTGGCTGCAGGAAACTTGCTTTGGCCAATCTGTTTGCTAGGCTAATAAAACTGGATCTAGCAAGGGGAGACTATCACGATGGTACCTGGTGAGTGGGTCCTGACTGAGGAGGTGGCTGCTGCACTGGGTAAGCCCCTGCTATGTGACTAGATTAGCTAATGACAGTTTGGTGGCTTAATCTTCTTTCTCTCTTGTTTACTAATAACATCTATGAACAAATCATTAGCCACTGACCTTCCCATCCATTAATACGATGCTGTTTACCTTGGACCCTACCACAGCAGTGGCTCTTGAGGTGTGGCTAAGCAGAGTGATTTGGCATGGGCATACCCCATGTTAAGGGGCAACTTAATGATGATTGTCCAGATTCTCTGGATGGGATGGTGGTAGACGTGGGTGCCATTCTGAATGGCCTGCAAGAGTTGCATTAGAAACTAGAGCAAGTAAGACAACCTTGCTGCTGATTTAAAAAAATCCTGGCTACAGTTTGCAATGGTGTTATTTCTAAGCTTTTTAAAAAGTATGGACAATTTTTATTCCAACTCAAAATGGTAGAATGTGTTTCTGGCAGAGATTGTTCCCACTGTAAAGCTGGCACGTTGCAGTGGGTTACTGTTGAAGGATGATCTGACTCTTGAAAACAATACTGATGGACCATATTGATCATTTTAAGCTCCAAAAATGAGCAGCATCCATATTTACAAGAGCTAGTGGACCAGTTACCTATTGGGGCTTATGACTTCTGGGCAATGACCAGCAACCTCTCCGAAGCTGAAGGTCCTGTTCCTTATGACAGTTTTTAGGTGAAAGCATTCCAGGGCCCCCTAAAAACAGAAGAATATTACATTTTGTCCATGTGTCCTCCAATGTTCTCTGTTTTGAACTTCCCTGTCCTCCTTTCCAGGCTTTGGTATTGGGTAGCCCTAGTAAAGGGAGAGAATCTGGTTAAGAGTCTGAGGTCCCATAAACAGGCACCTGCACTTGTGTGATTTCTTAATCCAAGTGAATCACTGGGACAAAAGCCTTTCCGCAGTCTGGTGGTGACCAGATCTGTATATGTGTGCAATGTGGGATGATGTGTGTTTGAATCTATCGTTTGCTGTGGTTTTGGTTAAGGACTGTGTAGAAAAAAGGAGGTAATATGTGATGGTTTATCTCAGAGGCTGGCAACCCAAAAGAGGAACCATTTTTAAAAATTCCTTCAGTAATTAAATGGTTTGAGAAGCGCAATGGGTGTAGGCTCCTGGTGGGAGGAGCTGGATCTTACTGCAGGGTCCCCCAGTGGCAGGGGGTTGCCCGGAGCCTGGCACGGTCTGCTGGCAGGCCCCTGGTGCTGGGGGTGGGCCCAGGGCCAGTACTTGGGGTTGTGGCGCCCCCCCACAGCAGAGCGATCCTGGTGCAGATGAGTGACGTCATCAGGGGAGCGCCACAGTGCTGTCCCTTTTTGGCACCCTTCAAATGCTGGTGCCCCCCCTGCAATGCAGGGCCTGCTTACCACCTAGTGCCAGCCCCGGGTGGGCCTGGAGCAGAGCTGTAACTACAGCGGGGCCAAAAGGGCAAAGCTCTGGGTGGCGTGGACTGTCTCAATAGAGCTGCTCTATTAAAGGGCGGCTTTTACGGTGTCAGCTTCAAGTGCTGCTAATGGTAAAGAGGTGCATTCTGCTTGGAAAGTGCGCTGGGTGGCAAAAACTGGCGTTATGGCTCTGGCCTGGAGTCAGGAGCATACCACCTGCAGGGTCCCCCACTGGCAGGGGGAGCCCAGAACTGCAAGGAGGCAGCCAAAGAGCCGCATGCAGCTCCAGGGCTGCAGACTCCGGCCCCCTGGCTTCTGTCCTGATTCTTTAAAACTGCACCAGTAAGCCAGGCAGGAAGGGACTGAGGGATGGCCTGAAGGCAGGACCAGCTCTACTGTGAGGCAAGAGACAGACGGGGCTTTGGGTGATGGTTCTTAGGGGTGCCTAGGCCCCGGAAGATCAGTCTGGCTCCCGCCTCTTCCACTCTTAGTCAACCTGCGGCTTAAGTCATGTCAGCACAGTGCACTTCAAGTCCCTCTGCAGGTAGACACGGGAGATTTATGCATTTTTGGAAAACTGTATTCAACCTCCATGAATGAGAAGGGGGGGGCTCCAAATAAAAATTTGGCTGGGGGTGCCACAACGCCTTGAGCCAGCCCTGCCTGAAGCACAGGGACAGACGGCAGCTTTCAGGATGTTGCTACTTTCCTTGTGGTTTGCAATGTCACCCGCTGGCCCCCTTGCTGTGACACAGACCAGGGACCTTCCCTGAAGCGATTCCTGGAGCAGACGTGTTAGGGGATCATGCAGCCCCGTAACGCCAATTTCCTGCTACAGCCTGACCGTCCCCACAACTTACACCCCGCCCTTTATTTCCCCCCACCCGCCCAGCGCCTGGCGGAGCAGGATTTCCCCCAGCAAAGCCCGTGCCGTGAATCGGCGTTGGCGTCTGTGAGCGCCCAGGGCTCCGGTCTGGTGAATAAAAGGCTGCATTGAGGACGGTGCCGCTCACTCGCTGCACGCCCCAGACCTGGGCCCGTGCCCCGTCTTCCCTCTAATTACTCGTAGACTGCGCGTGCAAGCAATTTCTTTGTGTGCGCAAAAACATTTCTTTGTGAGCACCCAGCTCAGCACTATTGCATTTTTTTGCCCGCACTGTCTTGTGTTGGGTGCGCAGGTTTCCCGCAGGCGCGCACAGCTGAGCGGGAGCAGGGCCCGCGGCCCACGCGGAGGCGTCGAGAGCCCCGCACGCGCCCCGCCGCGCGCCGGACTACATCCCCCAAGATGCCGCGCGGCCGGCGCCTCGCCGCCCTCGCGCCTGCGTCCGGGTCGGCGCGGAGGAAGCCCCGCCCCCGGCGGCGGCAGCGGCCGCTCGGGTTGGCCGGGCGGGCTGCCGCTCAGAGCGGGGTCGGGGGTCAGAGTGCGCGGAGGTGAGCGGCTGGTGGGGACTCGTGGTGCCGCGCGTGGGGGGCAGGGCGGCGCGGCCCCCGCTGTAAACACCCCGCTTCGCCGCCGGGGGGGCGCGGCGCGCCGGGGCCCTCGGGGCCCGGGCCTGGGGGTGGGCGGCGCTCGCCTCCCTCGGGGCCCGCTGCCGGCGGAGGGGTCCGGCCCGGCCCGGCCGGGCTCCGGGGCCTGGGAGCGTCCCGAGCCGGCCTGTCGGGGCCCCGCCTGGGCCCGTCTCCTCAAACCGCCCCCGCCCCTGGGGGCGGCAGCCGGGGAGGGCCTGCAGGGGGCAGGGGAGACGAGAGGGGATGTGTGGGGCGAGGGGCAGGCCGCCCATCTCCCGCTTTCTGCCTGGGAAAGAGCCGAAGTGAACTTGGGAGAGTTGAGGCGTCTCGGGGTGGTTAGCTGCTGTGTGACCGGCAGCTGCAGGGATTTCTCCTCCCTTCTCTCGCTCCTCTAGCGTGAGGGGCATTTCTCTAAAACTGAGCCGCACAGACAGACGTTGGGCCTTATTCTCGGTGCCCTGGAGTAGCTCTTGGTGGCTGCCACAACAGTCGATGGCTTAAATCAGGGGTGGCCAAACTGCCACTGGGGAGCCACATGTGGCTTTTGAATGAAAAAGTGCAGCTCATGGAAGAGCCTCAGCAAATCGATTTAGGGGGTGAAAGCGTATGGCTATAAGCCTCAGTGCAGCTCTCGAAGGTTTAATAATCCACCCGAGTGGCTCTCGAGTTCCATAAGTTTGGCCACCCCCGGCTTAAATTGAGTCAGGTCCTCAATGTTTTTTACACCACTGGGCCAAGGGCTGGTTGGATCGGGTAGATGGCACCACATCTCAGCTTAGATGCTGTTTCTGAAAGGAGATGGTCCTGCTGGACACCGTAAGCTGCTGTTTTGAGTGGAAACATGTTGTTTAATAGTTGTGCTCCTCGTGATGTTGTGGAGTCCCGTAGCACTGTCATTGTAAACCTGGCGTGTAAGGTTTCACACCAAGAGCAGTTGCTTCTTAAATAAACAATGTGTTAGAAATACAGATGGTTGCTGTTCAGGGGACAGGTGGGTGGTGAAACTACCTTCAGCTGTGCTTTAATACCTGCAGATGTTGAGTTTGGAGTGGGTTCTCTTTGACTGATATTTTGTGGGCTGGTAACATGTCCTGTAGATGAAATGCTTCTGTTGTTTTCAGGAGAAGCATTTTCATAGCATTTAGTTCTCTGAAACATGGGTTGTTCTACATTTGCCAGGGTGTGTGCCTGTGTCCATTCATAAAGAGGTTTCACAACTTTAGCCAGACTCATTCTCACCAAATTCAGAAGACAACACCTTACTGTATTAAAAAGAAAATGCTAATTAATTTGTACACTAAACAAAGAAGTCCCTGAATAAGTGTACACAGATAGTAAAAGTCATACCAAACTATCGTCGTTTTGGTTGAAAGATATTGAGTCGGGATGTGGTTCATTTAATAGGATTGTTAAAACTGCTTCGATGCCTGGCTTGTTTTGGCTATGTTAACTTTGGTAGATGTTGAATTTATCACTGATTTAGTAAAGGAAGAAAAGTTCAGAAAGGGTCTAAAACTGAGTCGCATGAACAGACTTTGTGCCTTATTCTTGATGCTCCGTTGCAACTCTTGGTAGCTAGCATGACAATCAATGGCTTAAATTGAGTCAGATCCCCAATATTTAATATACATTTGATATATAAAGTTCTTGCACGTGCACAAATTTCTTTGTTTTGATCTTGTAATAACCTTTGTATGAACCATACTGAACCTCTGCCGCATAGGGAAATGGCAAATTGGATTGGGCGTGAACATCATAAAGTGTATTCGTAGGAGGCCATCAGAGATTAATAGATACACATGCATGTTTCCAAGCCCGCTCTTGGGTGGGAAGGATGTGCAGTTGCTGCAATTGGTGGTCCTGGGGAAGAAGTAGGAGGTGTTTCCTCTCTGTTGGTTCCAAACTGTTCCCTGGCATAGTGCTCGGTGTGCTTGGGGTGCGGGTTTGTAGACGAGCTGTAGAGCAGGGGTTTCTGACTGCTATGGTCACTAAATATTCTCTGATGCATTTTTCTTTAGACCTAGGAATCGAGCGGTTCATGATGTTGGCCAGATTCCAAGTAGGTAATTGCATTGTGTCTCTCTGGTTCTCTCCTGCCTTTTCAGTTAGATAATGATTCTTCACTTCCTGTTCTAAATTTCTTGGTAATATAACTATGTACTGTTAGCGTTGCTCTTTGGATCCTAGAGATGTCAGGATTTCATTGTCGGTGGAAACTCTCCATGCAGCATATTTTTCTGTTGCCTGTCTTCCAGGGTTATTGTGAACTGGTGAGATTTCACAACACTTGGTTTACCTACCTTCTTGAAATAACTTCCAGGCCTCTGTGACCTTCAGATTCTGCAGAACTCAAACTTTCTTTGAACATGTCTAGATCTTTAGTCATGTAAAGAGAGCCTCCCATGGGTGTACTAAATAGAAAACAATGCTGAATTGTCAACTCAGAACTGTACACAGCTCTAAACAGTTGAGTTGTGAAGTATTCTGTATGTCTCAGCTGGGTGTGAGCCTGACCATGACAAGAACCAGATTTTCAAATAATGTAGGTACATAAGCGTGTACCTGATTCACATCACAGCAACTGTATGTGCAAATAAGTTGGTCGCGTCTGCCACTTACCATATAAACAAGAGGCAAAATGTGGCTTAGATTTTTAATTTCCACTAAGTTAACAATAACTCTGCCCACTAATTCTACTGCTGTTGGTGAGAGCTCGGTGGTGGATCTAAAGTAGCATCTGGCGCTAAATTATCAAGCCAACCCAAGGACCACTGTTAAAAATGTAACTTGGCTTTTTCCACAGAATGCTCTGAGGTCATCTGATAAAGGTGCCAAGTTCCAAAGGGGCAGCCGTGTTAGTTTAGTTCACTGCGGCACTTAAAGACTAACACATTTATTTATTGTATGAGCGTCCTTGGGAGAAAATCCCACTTCGTAAGAAGCTTTGATGAAGGGGGATTTTCTCCCATGAAAGCTGATCAAGGTACTGTATCAAGAACTCGATATATTCTTCTGTTGTATCTTTACAGTCTGTCTGCTCATACACTGTGATTTTTGTCCTTCCTCCACTTTCCTGCTAAGGGGCCAGCCCCGCTGTCCTTCCAAGTGCAGAACTCCCCCAGAGTCAGGAAAACTCCATTTCTGTAGCCCCTACCACTCCTCGAGACCATTTTTAAAAATACACAGTAAAACCTGCTTGATGGGCCCATTCAAGGAGCTGACAAAAGTTGGCTGCTTAGCAGCATTGGCTTGATAAAGTTGGAGCAGAATTGTGTCCTGTATCTTTGGGAAATACTTAGGGGACAGCCCGTGAGAGGTGGTATGATGAAAGCTGCATTTTGTTTAGGTTTCACTGCACTGTTAAGTAAGGTCTGGGCCCTGCTCCATTCTCAGCACTCGTCTTCCGAATCTTGCTCCTCCTCCTTCGTCCTTGTGATCTCCCAACAAGCCATTTTGTCAGTGACATCGCTATGGAGACAGTTCTGGTGGTTTGGCATGACCGATCCCTGAAGGAATGTGCAGGAAAAGTCAGCTCCTTAGACAGGAGAAAGCGTCCTTACTTCTGGAATTCCCAGCCTGTTTTAGTCAATCCTCTCCTCACTCGCATCCCTCCTTAACTCACTTCTTCCACAGTGGCCACACAAAGTGAGTTAACAGTAAGTTATGTTCTTTAAATTGGTCTACCAGGATGTGCACATGCCTGAAGTGAGTAACCACATGATCTCAATGGGATAACCCTTCTCCGCACTGCTGCTGTCCTCGTAGGTATCCCATCTACCTGTAGATTGTAAAGTCTTGGGAACAGGGGGCCCTCATCCTCCTATGTGTACTGGTAGGGCTTAGCACAGTTTTGGGGATTTGTAAAATATACTGTTGTATTGGTGATGAGTGACAGTAGGCGTGGTACGCAGACATCTCAGGGGAATGGTTTGGGAAAGTTGCATTAGGCTTTTCCCAGAATGTGGGTTTGCCACAAAAAAACCCCCAAAGGAATTACATCTAGGGAAGTAAATTGAGCTGTCGGTAAAAGGGTGCTATCACATTAATTAATTAATCCAGTTTGCCCAGCTTTTGAACACTACTTTAATCCATTACAACTTTCAGAATTATATTGTTTCTAGTCTTTCATTTTCTGGCTCCCATGCCACGCCAGCATGTTGCAGTGTTGGGTTGCAAACACTGCTGGAAAATACTTGGTTTTTTTAAAAAAACCTTGAAGTTCACTTGGAAAAAAAAAGTCATGGAAAGGTTTCTCTCAGTTTGAGGCTTACATCTGTATGTGGTCTAAATGTGGGCACATGTTTGGCCTGGAAGTGTCCCTTTAAATGCTGACTAAAGTGTGACCATTCTCAGGATCTGAATTAGGACAGCTGTTGCAGTCTTAGCTCAAAGGTTTGCATCCCCTTACTCCGAGATTTAGGTTACATTGTCATTCCAGTTTGCCAGCCTGAACAGTGACTATGTCTGCTGTTGGGCTGAGCTCAGGCTGTTGAAATTATCTGACTGTCTCATTTTGCCCTTCTGTGAGTTTGATTTGTTTTAATTACACTTGCTTGTAAAATGTAAATATTAGTATTATGCACAAAGAACCTGTAAAGCTAAGATTCATAGACTAATTTGTGTGTCTGTGCACGAATTAGGTACATGCGTGAATGCCATTTATCCTACAAACCACAAGGCATACATACATATGCGATGCATTTATTTGTGGCATTGGGTTTTGTGCTGCTTTTGCCAGAGGAGGAAGGTGCTTAAAGTGCCCAGATCATGACAGTCGCTGTTCCTCCCACACCGTTAGTTTCTCATCTCATCTACGTAGTGCAGGGGTAGTCAATAGGTGGCCCTTGGGCCAGATCCGGACACTGAATACTTTGGAATGGACCATGAAATCTTCTTGTTCATGTATTATTCTCGTTATTGTGATGTGAAAAATGTTTTTCTGGAGACTGGACGGTGACTGTCTGTTGACCGAAAAGAATTGACTGCAGCTGCTTATAGTCCCTAATAAGTGGTTCGGTCAGGTGCATTCAGCTGGAGACCTGGCGTGAGACAGGAGCTGGTGCAGATTCTCCTCCGTACACAGTGGGGTCCATGGTTGCCAAGTCTGTGCAGCTGATGCTTGGTGCCCTTTGGCTTTCCAGGACTTCACCATCCTCTATGTGGCACACTGATGAGGAAGAAACCTCACAGGCCTGGGCTTGTCCCATGCCATTCTGGAGACAGAATAACTGTCATTCAGACTAAGTTCCAGCACTTCGTAAGCACTCTTTACTGGTTACTGCAGATGAAGTCAAGTGCCATGCAGTAATATTGTCTCCTCGCTCTTGCCCCCTGCAGGTGGCAGTTTCCCCTGGTTTTGGGAGTGAGAAATGCAGATGCTGTAACATTTTTCTGTGTCTGTGCAATCTGGCCAAATACTTCATGAAGTCCAGCCATAGTTTACAGTCCCATTACAGTTTATATATATTTGTAGAAGGAATTGTGGCAGGATAATACAAGGCATTAAACTGGCTGGATTGAGTACATGATGTGGCAGTTGACACAGTCGGAGATTATAATCTGTCCCTGTGTGCATAAAATGTATTTATCACACTTCATTTGGGGTTGGAAATTGAATCATTCAACATGTGAATTGATCTGGGTAGTGTAGGATTTGTTTGCTTTTTAAAGCTATGTTTTGACTGAGTACCTGCATTGCTGTGTGTTGGAATAAATATTGGATAATTACTAGTGTCTTGCATCTTTTGTAGCAGCGATAAATGGTTTACATGGATTTTAATAAATAGCATTTGCTTGCCAGCTCCCTAATGCTGTGAGACACTCTGAACTCATGGAGGAGGATGTTGCAGTCTCTCCCCCAAGATACCTGGAAGTCTAGAGTAGTGACTGGCTAATACTACGTAGTTAAGATTTCACTTGCCAGAAATGCAAAGAGCCAAAGTTTGCTATGGGATTGTTCCTAGTCATGTGCTGGCCGCCAAGGGGATTAGTGAAATGGCCCACTTGCATGTGACTGTTCAGGGCTTAGCTTTGCTTACACGTTGAAAGCAGCTATCCGTTGGAGACATCCTGATCTTAATACTGATAGTCAAATTAGACCATTCCTGACTGGTGTTAGAAACCTCCAGAGATGGCAGTTCCACAGCCTTCTTTGGAAAGCTGTTCCAGAGTTCAGGTACTCTTAGATGAAGTCCCTCACTTCTTGTCCTACCCGCAGGGTGCAAGGTGAACGATTGGTGGCTTCCTCTCTAAAACAGCCCGTAATGTGTTTGCTGGCTCTTATCAGGTCTTCCCTCAGTTTTTCTTTTTAAAGATCAGGCTTCACCACAACAGGTTATTAGCTGATTACTCCAAGCTGTTTTGTCTGCTGTGAATGACCTTCAGATTCAGAGCTGACAGCTCTGAAGATTGGAAGCATGTACGCCTCAATATCTGTTATCCAGGAGAAGTTAGAAGCGAATGGAAATAACTTCTGTTCGGTTGTAATGAATTTATTAATGACAATAAAAGTACTAGATGGAAAAGTGATGGGCACTGCTGAATAGCTTTAGGATAAATACTGGGTTAGACTTGCAGGGCAGCTGTTTATTATGGTTTTGGTAACAGAGGTTTTTAGTTTTCCAGGCATTTTGGGCTTGCTAGTCTGCTTTAATAATAAATACAGCCCTGAAAATGCTAAAGCCAGGAGGTACAAGCCAGCCCATGCCATGAAAGTCTATTGAACCTCCACAGGCTCTCTGATTTCCATCTGTACTGTTCACGTGCATTTCTTTAATGCAAAATCCTGCTAATGGCAGGTTACAGAGCATCTGTTTACCTAATGCACATGACTTGCTCAGCTGCAATTATCTCCTAATCTGGTCCTTCCGAGTTTCTCTGGGTCTCTCAGGTAAATACAGATTTAGATGTTCTTCAAGGCACATTCCCTCATTAAGTGTGTATTTTGGCACGTGCATTATTTACTCGGTAGACTAACAGATACAAAGGAGCAGTTGCTGTCTGTTGTGCAAACAGCTAGGCTGTCCGGTGATGATCGTCTTTTGGTTTCTTTGGGGCAATTTCTGTTTTGTCAGGCAAGTCTGGCTACTCTGCATGTTCACCGAGGGCTGCTTCTGGCATTGTGCGCCTAGCCAAGGGAGTCGGAGTGCTGCTGCACTGAGAACCTAAGGAGGAGTGAGACCCGTGTCTCCTCTTGTATGGAGATCTGTCCTGCTCAGAGCTACAAGCATCTAGCCACCTGCTGTCCTGTGTGTCTTCTGACCAGTCTTTTGTGAGCTCTTCGGAAGGATGGACTGGGCCTCCCTCTATGTCGGGGTGGGCAGATGATGGCCTGTGGGCTGCATACAGCCTATCTGAGCCTTTCATCAGGCCCTCCAGAATGTGGTACCTGTGCCCCCTCTCTGGCTCCACCGGTTCCCTCTGCCCACTCCTCCCACCTGGGCCCAGTGCCCTACCTGGAGCCTCTCCCAACTCCAAGCAGTGCCATGCAGCCCTACCTCTTCTTCCCTGCCCCTCCGTATGGCCTGCCATACAATTTCTATACCCAGATGTGGCCTTCAGGCTAAAAAGGTTCCCCTCTCCTGCTCTATATGCTGCGTAGGCTGGTAAATGTGTCCTCAGAACAGCAAAGGCCCAGGCAGTGGCACCTGTAGAGCTGCCCTGCTACTCTTGAGGCTGCTGGGATGGATCAGCCACCTGTAGGAGTTGAGCAGACAGAGTTCGGTCTCCTTGGTTGTCCTCAGGCTGCCAACAGTGATGGATTTTTGAACGGTTGACATCCACCTCTGGGGAAATGGGTTTGATCTGTCCGTC
The DNA here is from genome assembly GCA_007922195.1 of Podocnemis expansa. NCBI lineage: Eukaryota > Metazoa > Chordata > Testudines > Podocnemididae > Podocnemis > Podocnemis expansa. The sequence goes on along the minus strand of ML682035.1, from coordinate 2,431,344 downwards.
TCACATAAACCATTGAAAAGACACATAGTAAAGGCTGGCTTTGAACTGGCGTGCTCCGGGGCAAAGACTCAAACCATCCCTGAGCCATGCATTCTTGGACAAAAGCATGTATTTTTTTTTCTTTAAGGAACCATTTGAAACTTCTTCCTCCCTCATCCCCCATCAAAAAATCCAGAGGGCACAGGGCCATATTCTGGATGAGTAATCTGTAAAACCACCACAAAGCTTTTAAGTCATAAGAGTGTAAAAACAAAAAAAAACCTAGCTTTTTTTTTTTTTTTTTGAATGGGGGAAGAGAGAATGGGACTAATTAAACTTTAACCAGGTTGGATTTTGTTGAAAAGAAAAATTCGTTCCTTGAATGTCAGAATTTTAGATCAGGACATTGTTTTCCATATGCTTCCTTCCCCGCCCCTCTTGGAAAATAATCTGTGAGCAAGAGACTGAGCATGGCCCCTAAGTCCTGTTGAGATGGAAGCGTGTTAGCGAGAGCCTGACGATGGGGTTGAGAGAGGGGAGAGATAATTGGCAGGCAGGTTGTGGAGCAGAAGGGTCTGGCAGGCTTGCCTTTAGCTGGGTGGGGGGAAGTGCCTTTTTGTAGGGGGGTGCCAGTGGCATCTGCATGGTCTCATTGTGCCTAACTCCCATTGCGTACGGGTACCAGAAGCTGCACGTGTGCATTGCAGTCAGTGAGCTTTGCATGGGACCCTTCGACCCCTCCATCATCTATGCACCGTTCTGTAGTGTGCAGGTGTGTGCTCCGGCTCCTGGGGCAGTGACTGTGGTGTCTCTACTTCTTAATGTAGAAATGTTCACAGAGGTTCATTTCTAGGTTGTTAGTGGGCCTAGACACCTCAGTCAGTCAAAATGCTGCGTTGGGCGTTTCTGAACGGAACCCTCCATCGAAAGGCCCTGAGAGAGTCTGTTACAAGGTGACTGGGTTGAAGACATGACAGCAGAAGTGATCTGTGTGCGTTATAATTCAAGCTTCTCTCTCTCTCTAAGTTTTAGATGCCTCTGGATGTTCAATGGTAGCAGTGGCAAAGATTCCCCCAAGCTTATTTTCAAGGGCGAGACAAACTCTGTGCTCCCACCTCCTGCCTTGCTTTCTCCAGGGGTGCGACTCCATTGTGAACAGGAAACTGGCGTCCCACGGCTTCGGAGCATCCATGGCAGCGATGTCGTCCTTCCCTCCACAGAGATATCACTACTTTTTAGTGCTGGATTTTGAGGCCACGTGTGACAAACCACAGATTCATCCTCAGGTAAAAATCCAGCTCCATTTATTCTTCCTTTGTAAACGGCTGCTCATCCCATCTGAAGTGGGAGGTGCCTGTTCCTTCACATACCCACTAGCAGCTTTGAGGCTTACCACTTGTCCTCCCAGTTCTATGTACCCTCCTCAGCAGCTGTCCAGATGGGTGGTTTCTGATGGGCAACATGAGGTAAACTCCTTAAAATGGGCTCTCTGCAGCACTGAAACCAGAGATCTGGCCATCAGGACAGCAAAAACACATTTGTTGTCTCAAAAACTTTGTCTGTTTTAGGCCTTCAATGCTTTTCAGCTCTCTGGTTTGGGAATAGATTGACCTGATATTGTCTGGGACTGCTGTGTCATTGGCACACTGCGGGTGGCCTCAGCTGGTTCTCCAGGAAACCATGTTTCTAGCCTGTAAAGTTGTAAAGGAGGTAGTCTGGATGTGAACGTGTGCAGCACTGCTTGTTGGTGTCTGCAGGGTGTTAGAAATATTAGCTCAGAAAGATGTGAATGTCCCCGGGCTTATTTTATCTAGGTGTTAACACTGGTGGTGATCAATTAATTTAAATAGAAACCTCCAGCTATTCTGGCCTTTTGCATGGGTCTTCTGGCGGCCACTTTCAATTTCTTACCCCCTGAAACTGACTTCTAATGTAGACCTCTCCACTTGTCTTTTCTGGAAATGATTGTTTCCTTGACAGAGGAATGCAAAATGAATTAATAACTATATTTTTCAGTCATTAACATAAGAACAGCCATGCTGGGTCAGACAAATAGTCTGTCTAGCTCAGCGTCCTGTCTTCTAGCAATGGCCGGGGACAGGTTCTGCAGAGGGAATGAACGGGCAACTGGCGAGTGATCCATCCCCCATTGTCCAGTCCAGCTTCAGGAGTCAGAGGCTAGGGACACCCAGAGCATGGAGTTGCACTCTGACCATCTCGGCTAATAGATAGTGGGGGGACCTATCCATGAATTTTTCTAATTTATTTTTTGAACCCCATTATAATGGTGGCCTTCACAAAAGTCTCCTGGCAATGAGTTTCTTAGGTTGACTGTGTTGTGTGAAAAAGTATTTTCTTATGTTTGTTTTTAAACCTGCTGCTATTAATTTAATTGAGTGATTCCTGGTTCTTGTATTATGTGAAGGGCAAACTGACACATCCTTACTCCCTTTCTCCACACCACTCATGATTTTATAGACTTTTATCACATTCACTGATGTAGTCACCTCTTTTTTTCAAGATGAATAGTCAGTCTTTTGAATGTCTCCTCATATGGAAGCTGGTCCATACCTGTGATCATTTTTGTTGCCCTTCACTGTACATTTCCCATTTTTTTTATATGTATATATTGCAGAACTCAGAGTTGGCATATCATGGACTTATATAGTGGCATTATGATATTTTTCTGTCTTATCTGTCCGTTTTCTAATGGTTCCTAACGTTCCATAGTGTGTTTGACTGCAGCTGAGCATTGAGTGGATGTTTTCAGAGAATGGTCTTTTTTTGATTGGTAACGGCTAATATAGACACCCTTGTGTTATATGTGTAGTTGGGATTCTGTTTTCCAATGTGCCTTACTTTGTATTTATGAGCATTTAATTTCATTTGCCATTTTGTTGCCCCGTTACCCATTTTTGTGAGATTCTTTGTAACTCTTTACAGTCTGCTTTGGACTTAACTATCTTCAGTAATTTTGTATCACCTGCAAATTTTGCCACGTCACTATTAGATCCTTTTCCATGACTATGTTGAGTAGTGTTGGACCCAGCACAGATCCCTTGGGAACACCATTATTCACCTCTCCATTGGGAAAATGACCATTTACTCCCATCCTTTGTTCCCCAAATTTTAACCAGTGATCCATGAGAAGACCACCTCTCTTATGCCACAGTCGCTTACTTAGTTTAAGAGCCTTTCATGGGGGACCTTGTCAAAAGCTTTCTGAGAGTCCAAGTACTCTCCATCTGCTAAATCACCTTGTCTACATGTTTGTTGAGCCCCCTCAAAGAATTCTAATAGCTGAGTAAGGCGCGATTTCTCTTGGCAGAAGCTATGATGATCGTCCCGCAACAAATCATGTTCTTCTCTGTGTCTGATAATTCTACTCTTAACTATAGTTTCATTCAGTTTATCTGGTGCTGAAGTTGGACTGACTGGCCTGTAATTGCCAGGATCCCCCCAGTGTCTTTTTTTAAATGGCATCGCAGTAGCTCTCCTCCAGTCACGTGGTGCAGAATTGGAGTTAAGTGATAAGTTATGTCCTACAGTTGGTAGTTTAGCCGGGTCCTATCTGAGTTTTTTTGGGATTCTTAGGTAATCGTCTGGTCCTGGTGTCTTATTGCTGGTTGAATTGACCAGTTTGTTCCCAAACCATCTCTATTGGCACCTCTGTGTGGGATGAATGGCTCAGGTTTCAGAATCTCCCTCACCACCTCAGCCGTGAAGACTGATTCAAGGAATTTGTTTAGTTTCTCTGCAGTGTCGTGATCTTACTTGAACGTCTTTAGCACCTCAACCAGCCAGTGGCCCCACTGCTTGTTTGGCGGACATCCTACTTCTGATGTATTTAAAATATTTTTTGCTGTTTGGGTTTTTTTTTAGTCTTTTGCTAGGTGTACTTCAGATTTTATTTTGGCTTGCCTGATTTTAGTTGACTTTCCAGAGTTTGAGTGAGGGTCTTGGATTTCCATTTTTATTGGGGAGGTCTATGACCTCACATGTTCTCCAGGGTGATAGTGAGCAGCCAGCATTGTGGGGTCTCAAGATAGTCACTAGATTAGGTACCTGTAAACCACGTCCATGCTAGGAATTTGACCAATTGGTGGCATTGGTTATTAGCACTGGGTGTCTGCTGTTATGCCAAAGGCTTTATCTCATCTTTATGAAAAGAGAAACAGTTTTCAGTCCTGGGTTGGGGATCTCAGTACTGAGAACTGTTGTAAGCAACCAGTTTATTAGTTAATGCAGATATGCCTTAAGCTGGCACTTTACTTACCAGCTGGGGATTTAAAATCCTTCCCTCCACTTTTAAAGAGTGGTTTACGGGTCTGGATTGAGCTTTCATAGCATCTCCCAACTTGTCTTGCTGTGGGCGGGCCTGCCAGTCCCTCCTGTCTGCGGAAACAATTCACCTGGAAATGAAAGGAAATTGCCTTCTGTGGAACTGTGCCTTTGTCTCTATTCCGCTGGGAAAGTCTTAACTGCTCTCCAAGTGAGAAGTCAGGAGATTTTGCTGCACACCAGCCTTGGGTGTTCAGACCTATCAAACTTGTACATTGTTCCTACCTTGTCCTTTTTGATGCAGGTTTGTTCTGCGTACATTCTGATGCAAACCATCATGCGTGTGGAGCTGGTTTACAACTGGCCATAAAATGGAGCATGAGCGGAATATGATTACGGCTGTTTGAAGGAGCTTTGTCCCTGAGTCCTTGCCGTTGTTGGGCCCATATAATGGTAATGGTTGGGCCCGTGCAGGTCTGCAGTGTATTTTGTTGGCGAGATGGAACCTTTAAGGTGGGGGTGGTCTTTGATTTCGCTTTCTGATTATCTGTGTTCAGTGCCTTCCTGCCCTGTGCATCGTCTGTCCAGTGCTGACATTCTGTCGCATCTGCAAAAACAAATTAGTCTGAAAACAAAAGAAATGAAGTTACTATGGTTTTACTGCACTGGAATCAGTGCAGCCGATAGCCTTCAAGTATACTCGGAAAAGGAGCTGAGTTAAGGTGGGCCCTTCCCATTCAGTGTATCTGCGTCTGCTGGCTGCTTGCTGGAATACATGTTTTTTGCTACCATTAGCTCTCTGGGCTCTTCAGTGCTTCTGCTGAGCAGGCTGACTTTACACAGTCATAGGCTTTTCCAGAGACAGCGTGGCTAGGAGTCATGTAAGAGGCAGAAAGCTGCTTCTCAGTGGTTGGTCTGAGCACAGCCCTACATCTGCCACTGGTTCCTTCTGAGACCTTGAGGAGCCCATTTAACTTCCCTGCCTTGCTTTCACCCTGTGTCAAATGAGGAAATGGGTACTGCCAGTAGAGCACTTTGAGGAAAAAGATGCTGTAGGCGAGTGGTGGTCAGCTTCCATTTTTGCAGAGGCAGCGGCTAGCTGTATCCATTTTTTTTTTTTTTTTTTTTTTTTAGCATTGTGGTAGGTGGTTTCCTTGCTCCAGTAAAGAAGGGGTTAAAAGCTCTAGGAGGAGAGCAGTCAATGGGAGCAGGTGGCTGCAGAGCCAGTCAGGGCCTGGGAGCCCTGGATAAAAGAAGGCTGCAGCTAGAGCTCTGGGTAATTGGTGGGAGGATGTTCTAGCCGGCTGGAGGAGGCAGGACCAGGACAGCTCTGTGTGGACTACTGGGGCGCTGAGGGAGCTAGAGCCCAGAGTCCTGATCCAAGGGTGAGAGGTCCCGGGTGGTGGCATGGACATAGCCCAGGGGACCTGAAGGACTGTGTTGGGGGTCAAGCAGCACCAAGACGTGGTGTGTAGGGTGCCAGGGCCTTGAGGAGAAGTGGGTGGGCCTGGGCTCCTCCTTCCCTCTCCCCAGGCTGCCAGTGGATGTCACCAGAACAAGTGGTGGCCACGGACATTGAATGGGTTGCCTGGACTAGATCCTGCCCCAGAATGAGGAATTTAGCGGGCGGGGGGGGGTGTGTGCGCTCAGAGGGCTGAAACACCAGAGACTGAGAGAAAGGAAGCAGAGGTCGCTAGATGGATGTGCACTTGAGGTATTCCCCATTAACATCAACAGGAGGCACCTGTCAGGCAAGTTCCTGTGCTAGCAAAGATCTACTGGCAAGTAATTTAAGCCAGCTCAGCTTAGCAGTCTCGCATTTAACAAACAAGGTACCCCACAGTCTCACTTGATGCTCAGGTGCACTGATAGTTCACTTTAGTCGCGCATAGCGAGTGCTCTGCTGTGACCAGCACACGCATAACTTTTCTTATCCCTAAACAAGTTCTTCACATCCCTTTTGTAGCCCTGAAGATCCCTCATTTCAACTCTTTCACATTCCCCACGTCTCCCTTTGAGTCTTATGTCACACTCACCAATCTTTCCATTAAGGACAATGGGATCATCCTAGGGAGCTGATGGGATTGCTCCTTGACCAGCAGAAGTGTTGAGCAAAGTGAAATATGGCAGATGCCTTGTAACTCCCATGCCTGTGCCAGAGGCAGCAGTTCTTTAATGGAGGGCTTGACAAAATTGCTTCCCAGTTAAGCACCCAGCTTCAAACTTAGGTGCCTCACTGAGACATGCTTGCCATGAAAAATCACTGCTGTCACTTGCAGCAGCAGCACAGAGGCCCTGCTGCTGCTGCAGGGCCACCAAATTCCAGAATGCTGCTGCAGCCGTCAGCAGCGCTGTTTTTAGGGGGCCAGGGGTTGCTGTGCCACTGTAGGTCTGTGGTGGAGCTAGGCGCCACTCTACAAACTTCAGGCAGCATGATAACTGGCGCTTGGGGTTTGTTGAGCCCTGCTTTAACATTCCCTTTTTTGGGAGCCAGAGAGAGATGATGGCTGCATTACGTTACTTCAGCAAACCAGCCTGTGTTTTATCAGATCACTGTAAACTTCCTGAACAATTGATGGCTCTTGACAGGTGCACAACTGCATGCTGAAGATGAACCAAAATGAAAATATACATGTGCAAGGAAAAATGTGCCAGTTCATGGCCCTGTGGGTGATGAGAGTGGCCCAGGGTCAACGGGGGTGCTGGTTACAATTTCACACACCAGGATTTGACAGCAAGGTGGGGAAGTCTGAGAGGAGAAAAAGTGCATAGCATGTCTCATAACACTTTAAATGGCCATTCAACACTAGGGTTTAGAAAAGCTGAAGAGAGTGCGCTCAAATCGTCTTAATACTGAACTTGTGTCCCTAGGGCTGGATCCAGTCTTCAGTCCCAATAGTTGCTGCATAAGTGGCCTGCAGGGTTCAGATTCACGTTTATTTTATTCATGTACTGAGTGCACAGACAAGTCTGCATGTCGTGCCCCTTGCCCTTCAAATCAGCCATAGACTTTCTTTCACTCCCTGCTGATCTTGGCTGTTGGCATGGCACATAGGGAGATAGACAAATTTTCTGGGTAGCTGCTAGCCAGGATCAAAATACTGTAAGGCTGTATAGGTCAGACTCATCACCTTGAATTGCAAACTGGCAACCAGGGAGACTAGGAATAATTCTGTAGGTACAATGAGGTCTTGTTCCTGGGCCCATTGGGTGGGCAGGATTGGGATCTGCACCAGCTGTAGGGTCTGGATGCTTTTCCAGAGGAGCTCGGAGTAGACTGAATGTCAGCAGTCCTATCTAGAGGCCAAAAGAGAGTGCTGTAGTTTAGGAACAAGGCCCTCCTCAAAGGGAATGGTCACTATTTTCACTGAGTGGAGACAAAGAGGTTCTTTTGCCACCACTCTGGGTAGGAATCCCTCGGTGGCAGGTTCTTTAGCCCAGTTTTCAGATGGCTGTTGGATGCAACTGCATTGTAAATCAGCTGACAAAACTGACATTCTGCTTGATTTTTAAGTATTCAGAAGAAAATTCAGACTTCTTTTCCCTGGTGACCATAGCTCTGCTCCCTTATGCCTAATCATTGTGATGGGAGAAGCGGATGGTTACTTGTTTAAACTGCACATAAACAGACTGTTTCGAGTTCAGCTTACTACAATGCCTTTACTGCAAGGATGCTGTTAAAGATCCATGTGACTGAAATGATTCAGGAGCTTTTGCTTTGTTGTTGAAGTTCTCCTAAGACAAGCACATGAACTGCAGAAACCTATGGCACTACAGATGTGCATCTAAAATAATAGTAGACGTGCAGTTCCTTTGTTCCAAGGTTTCCCCTGTAAAGTGTCTGTGTTGCTGTGCTGTTTGAACTTTCTTATGCCATTCATGCATTCTCATAGATGAAATCTTAAAGTAACCAATCGATTGCCTCCTTTTTTTAAAAGAGGCAAAATTAAAAAAAGGAAAATAGATTGGTAGGGATGGAAGAAGTGCAAACAGAGGTTCAGAACAAGTTTTTCAGGGTATGAAGTAGCAGCTGCATTCTGGCACAGAAAAGATGCTTTCTCCATGGCAGTTTTACCTTGGAGGCCTTCTCCATTCTAGTAGTAACAGGGCACAGCCTTGCTGTGACCTATGTGATATGACACAGGGTGTTGCGGCTGTAGGCTACAGAATTAACTCTATTTATTGAAAGCCCTTGGAGCTAGATAACATGAATGGGAATCAAACCCATGTCTCCTGCAGAGCTCAGCCGCTAGTCCCCTCAGGCAAGATATCTGAGGTACAAAAGAATTCAAAGAAACTTTCTCTTTAAAAATACAAACCACCATTATTGTATCAACAGGCCTCGAATATTGGCACTCAGGTGGCCTCCGGGTGGAGCACTGATTGAGAGCTAAGCAGTTTGGGACCAATCAGTTATTAGCATGCCCGTAAGATCAGCTGTTTTATAGCAGTCACAGTGCTCTTTGGTTGTTAGCAGTCACTGGCACTTGTACACCAGCTGTGCCTGAGTGCTGTGCCATTAGCTGTCCCATCGTTAACCATGGAGCAGGTGACTGTTTGCAAACATAAACAGGGTAGTGGCTGCAGAAAAAGATGGTTGAGCAGCCATCACCATGGGGGCAAAAGATCCATACGGGTTCCAAAATGTGTAAACCTGCATTGTGCTTATGAGCCCTGTCTCTCTCCATAATGAAGTTGATTAGATTCCTTGTGCAGCTCAAGCCAATGTTGTAGCTGTGTTTGGTCCCAGATGATATTGGACCTGTTTCTGTTGGTGAGAGAGACGTTGGAGAGAGACAGACTTTCAAGCAACACAGAGGTCTTCTTCATGCCTGGGAGAGAAAGTGGGTATGTCACAGCTCAGTACAAAATTGAACAGCAAGATCCACCTCAGTAGCTTCCACGCATTCTAAGGCCGCATTTTGTGAATGTGGCCTCCAGAGGCTGGGTAGAGAGGGGGCAGAACAGCAGCCCCATCTCTGCAGCACCCAGCTGTTGCTCTTGAATAGTTCTTATCGTAGCATTTAGTGTGTTGGATGAGGCACCCCACCCATTGTGGTAGGCATGTGTAGGACCCACGGATCTGGAAGTACTAGTGGATCTATGTCTGTTCTTGCAGGGTCTGGTGCCACTTTAAGTTGGTGTCCTCGTGGGTGGGGAGCTGTTTCTGATAATATCACATCGCCACTGTTGCAAAAATCAACCCCCCCCCCCACAACAGACATTTCGGGATCTTTGGGTCCTGCACACACCTGCCATAATGTGGTCTGTCTAGTCTGGTGCACCAAATGCACCAGTAAGCACTAAGAGAGTGAAACCAAACAATCACTGCGCTCTCGAATGAACTCACACAGGGATGCATGATAGACACAAACTCTGTCACCTGTGGGTGACACTTTTCACAAAGTGATCACTCTGTATTTGAGCTATCAGTCCCCAGCCTCAAAGGAAACCTGCACAATGCTTTCAAAAGACAAGCCTGGGAATTAAATTTGTAACTTTGCTGTACACTAAAAATCATGGTCTTAATGAAGACGTATGATTTATGGCTTGTTACAACAGTCTATAATTCAGGGTTTAAGAAAACCTGGCACCTTGCTGCACAGGGGACCGCAAGGGGTGGAACGCTCCTTCGTGCCCCCCTCCAAAAAGGCCACTGGTGCCATCAGTGGTGTGTGGCTTTTTTCAGTGGCAGTAGGGCTTCTGCATGCTGGACCACTGGTGTTGCCACTGTCAGTACTGGTGGTGGTGGGGAGTTGCTTTGCCCCACACTGCCCCCAAAAGTGGCGGTAGCAAGGTCCCCCTCTAATGTGAAGCACACTGAGGCACCCTGGTTTTGGGGCTAGCACCTTGGTGTGTGGCCCATTTGTCAAGGCCTGCAGTAATACCCCATCTGTGCTGTGATTACAGGGGCATTAAAAGGCCACTTCACCTTGTGTCCCTTCAAATTCATGCTAGCTACTTACTCGTATTTAGCTGCGTCACTCTCATCAGCTTTCCCAGACCTGGAGTATTTGCCTGAACTCATGCTTATGCAGGCAAAACTTTTGCTGTTGGAGGTGGACAATAACACCCCGTGAGCGATGTAAGTCTCACCAACATCAAACAGTTGCCCTTGTGCTTATGCTGGTAAAACGTGCATTGCTCAGCTAGGGGCTTAGCACGCTTATGCTGTTGAGGTAGTAACCTGAAGCCCCAGTTTTCATAGCCCCGTTGTGCGGTGTGCTGTGTAAATGCTGCCTGTAAAGTTGCATGGGGAGGTATTTCAAAGCCATATTTGTAAGATTTGAGTCGCCAGTGCTTGCTGAACACCTCTTGCATCCTTCCCAAGCATGATGTTTGAAAATTCCCCATCTTCCAGTCTCTGACGAGCTGCAATTCCCTTCCACAAAAGCTTGTGTGATAAATAAATTTGTTAGTCTTTGAAAGTGCCTCTGGACTCTTTGTTTGTAAAGCCAAACAGTATTTTAAGTTACCTGCACTTAGAAGAGCATCTGAACAATCACTAAAGTGTGCAGACTGATCCCAGAAAGGAAGGACCTGTCTCATTCCAAAGTGACAGAGGACAGGTTCACCCTGCCTACCGTTTCTGGTGGCAGTTGAAATAAACTTAAAATAACTTGAGTATCTGCCTTTGACTTCTCTATGCCTGGCGCCTCTGCTGCACTGAATCGAAGGGAGGCCCCTCCGTTCAGTGATTTTCAATGATTGACTGAGTGGGACTTCACCAAGCTGATCAGGTGACTGGGAAGGTTGATCTGAAGGTGGCAGATTTATCACAGTCAGTGAAGATTAGCCGTGAGTGGCTGTTCTTCAAAATCTCCAGAAAGCGAGGCCTGGGACAGAGCCCAAGTGTGAAAAACAAAAGTTCAGAGAACAAATCTGCAGTCATCAATAGCTTTGCAGACAGTTATCCAACTTCACGGTCATTTTTCTGCCCACCCCAGTGAAATCCCTTTGGGCTGTAGGCAGCCTGGGGATAGTGATTTGAATACAAGATTGGAATCGGGAGCTTTTGAGTTCTAACTGTGGCTCCAACGTGGACCCATGTGTGACTATAGGCTAGTCAGTAACCTTTCACCAGCTGAGAAAGAGGATTGTTTGTTTCTGGGGTTCTTAAAATGGGCTGGGAAGAGGTCCTGTTCTCCTCTTTGTGCTGTTGCATCCTAGGAAGTGTGATCACTGTTTTGGGATCTTGTAAAAATCTCATTGCCAATTAGTGGCTAGATCTACATCTACAAATAGCTAAATTGGAGCCTTAGGCAGCTAGGACTTTCAAAGCTGCTAGGGGATTTCTATGCCTAGTTCAAAGAATTGTGGATGAGAGTTAGAAGGGGTGTCAGGAGGTATCTGGTCCAACTCCCTGCTCAAACCAGGACCCACCCCAACTGAGCCATCCCAGCCAGGGCTTTTTCAAGTCAGGCCTTGAAACCCCCTATGGATGGGGAGATTCCACCACCACCTCAGGTAACCCACTGTGGTGCTTCACAAGCTTTTCCTAATGTGCAACCTAGACCTCTCCCACTGCAGCTTGAGACCATTGCTGCTAGTTCTGTTGTCTGACGCCACTGAGAAAAGCATAGATCCATCCTCCGTGGAGCTCCCTTTCAGGTAGTCAAAGGCTGCTATCAAATCCACCCTCTTATTTTTTTTTCTTCTGCAGACTAAACAAGCCTGTTTCCTTCGGCCTGTCCCGATCAGTTATGCGCTCCAGCCACCTCATCATTTTCATTGCCCTCTGCTGGTTGGTCTCTCTCTTTCTCCCTCTGTTGTTCACATCCTTTCTGTAGTGGGGGCCCAAAACTGAACACTTTACTCCAAATGCAGTGCCGAGTTGGGGGAATAACCAATTCCCTCCATCTGCTGGCAGTGTGCTACTAATGTGCTCTATATGCTGTTATTTTTCTTGGCAATAAGGGCTCACTGTTGACGCATCTCCAGCTTCTTGTCCACTGGAACCTCCAGGTCCTTTTCTGCAGACCAGCTGCCCAGCCAGTCGGTCCCCAGCTTGTAGCCGGGCCTGGGATTATGTCTTAAGTGTAGGACTCTGCACTTTTCCTTGTTGAACCTCATCAGATTTTTTTAGCTCAATCCTTCAATTTGTGTATGTCACTCTGTATCCTATCCTGCCATCCAGTGCATCTACCATTCCCACCAGCTTAGTATCATCTGCACGCTTGCTGTGGGTGCCTCCACCTCATCCTCCAGATCATTTGCTAAAGTCAAGGTACATCATGTCCAGTGCTTTCCACATCATAGAAGACTGTCAGGTTGGTCAGGCTTGACTTGCCCTTGATGAAGCCACGCTGATTGCTCCTGATCACCTTCCTCTCATCCAAGTGATTCAAAATGGATTCTCTAAGGACCTACTCCATGATTTTTCCAGGGTCTGGGGTGAGGCTGACTAGTTTGTAGTTCCCCAGGTCCACTTCCTTCCATTTTTCTAACGATGGGCTCTATATTTGCCTTTTTCGAGTTGTCTGGCACCTTCCCTGATCATCATGAGTTTTCAGAGGTTATCACAGAGCCATTGGCTGTTCCATCAGCCAGTTCCCTTGAACTCTAGTAGGGTCTTAGCATCCAGGACCTTGTGCAGCTTTGACTATCTCAGTGAAAATCTCTACAAAAATGCTCTAGAGATGGCTCTGTGTCCAGACCTGGGTCCCAAGCAGGGCTATGTGATGGTGGATTTAAATGTTGGTGGTTGCTGAAAATCTGTGAAAAGTCTAGTGCCCCCATCATAGCTTGTGCTGACAGGGTGGGATTGCTGCGATCCTTTCGACACAAAGCTCTAGTGCAGAAACAGCCAATGTGTGATGTGGGATGGGTTTTTGTACCTCAGTCAGTTTGACTGGAAAAATGACTAAAAGCAGGGTTTAGGTTTTTCATCATCAAGATTGTGGCTTCAGTTCAGTTCTCGGTCCTAGTTGCCTGTTTAGATGCATGGCATATAAGGTCAGAAGTGACCAACATGATCATCCAGTCTGTCCCCTTACACAACACAGGCCACAGAACCTCTCCCACTCACTCCTGCAGTAGACTCCTGAGACTGAGTTCCTTAAATCATGATTCAGAGCAGTGTTTCCCAACTGACATGCCATGGTGCACAGGTGTGCTGTCAGGCCTGAATAGCTAGGTCTCAGAATTTTTAGAAAAATTACTGGAAGAGTTCTGGATTGGCTGATGAATATTCATGAGTTATTTCAGAAGCTATATGGTGGTGTGCCTCAAAATAATAAAAGGTGTGCCACACCAGAGAGAGGTTGGGAACCACTGATCTAGGGACTTGAAGGTACAGAGAATCCACCAGCAAGTGAGCTGTGCCTCATGTTACAGAGGAAGGCAAAAACGCTCCAGGGCCTCTGCCAGTCTGTTCCGAGGGAAGATTCCTTCTCAGCCCCAAATACAGTGATCAGCTAAAACCTGCTCTTTTCCCAGGATATATTTGGTTAAATTAATTTAACTGGCAAACGCGTGTGCCTTCTTCCAGGTAGCTGTGGTAGAAGTAATTTGATGTTTGCTACTGCCCCAGAGGGCTCTTTAGCAGGGTTGACTAATACACAAAGTAGCTTACAAAGTGCTGCAATGTTTCACACAGTGTGTGCTCGTGTGTGCACATTTTAGATAGCCATCCTTCGGAAAGGTATTGTGTTTGCGTGGTGTGTGTGTGGTTGTGTCTTGTTGTTGGGTCCCCCTCCTTACTGACAACATTGTGTGTGTGTGTGTGTGTGTGTGTGTTGGTCAGTTTAATCAAAATTAGGTATTAAAAGTAAGACCTATGAGGCCATCTAACTTGTTTCCCCTTGGGACCAGTGCAGGACTGCTCACTTAGAAAACAGCTTTAGATAAAATAATAAAGGAAGAAAAATATAAAACAAATTTTTTCAGCTTGCACTGTCCCTTTTTCTATTTTAATTGCTGTGGAAAAAAGGGAGAAAGAAGCCTTTTAAAAGGTCTGATTCTTCCTTCTCTTCCCACCTCCTTCTTCAACATCCCCCCTACAGCCCCCCTGGAACTTGGAGGCATCAACTCTCATCTGTCAAAGTGTAAATCAGCAATTAAAACACAAACAGTGAAATGCCAAAGATGACCCGAAGCACAAAGCAACTGACAAACAAGTCCGGACAAATCGGCGGATAATTTATAAGCATTGCCCTAAAATCTAATTATTTGGCAATTCGAATTTGCAGCCGGCCAGGGCTGTGCAATAAATTTAACCCGCCATAAATTATTTAGGAGCAGCCCATGGTGTAAATCAAAAACACGAGTGTTGGTTTAAGAAATAAGCTCCTTTTGCATAAACTGGCTTTTTTCTTTAAAAGAAAAACAGTTGAACAGAATGTGTTGCCATTAAGCTTGTGTCCTCTCCATGGAGGATCCTCCTGTCCGGGCCCCCTTTGGAAGGTATAAACGATCAGTAGGAAGTTCTGTCCTTTCCCTTATCAGAAAAATCCTTTTCTCTCAGAGGCAAATACCTGCTTGTTTTTATTGCTTTTTGAACAGTCCACTCTGATTTTTACTGGTGTCTTTTATCCTTTGTATCTGTTAAACTTCTTTGGGGGGTTGGGTGGGAATGGAATAGATTATTCTCAAGGGTAGCATGTTAACTGGATGGGGAGATTTAAATAAATAAATAAATAAATACATACAGGGCTTTGAGGATACTCTGCCCACTCCTCACATAGACAGTTGGCTTAAAGGGTTTGGTGGGCCTGGAAGATATTGTTGTATGTTCTCTTCTTGTTACTTTTCCAAGAATCCAAGATCTGGGCAAAGGATTCCTCTGTGAGGAGCACTGTAATGCTTGCTGCTTTGTTTCTGCACCCAAGAGATTCCCCATTATGGGAAACTGATCAGTGAGCACAATTGTTTGTTAATTTCTTAATTATCAATGGAATCAAAATTGTTAATTTCCACTTCCCCTCTTCTTGCACCCACAGCTTGGTGTTTTAGGCAGGGGGTATCATTTTGTGAGAGTGGAGCAGGAAAAAGCAGAGTTCATAGAGGTAATTTCACAGACCTCATGAATTTTCCTAATCCCACAGAAGAGGAAGTCCTTTGGCTTTGCAGTCATTGGTTGTGGTGCAGCCTACCAGCTGTTTCAAAGAGAACTGTCACGGGACAGGCAGACTATGCAGAATGCTTGAATGCGGTCTCGGTCTTTTTGGGGTGGTGGAGAAGGATGACAAAAACGATCAGTGAGCTGTCACACAGTTTAAAGAACTGCAGACTCATACATATGAGCAAACAGATTTGGTGAGAGGGTGTTTATAAATTTAACTTTTCCACGTTCATATGTTAGCACGGTTGGGGGAAAATTGTGGTGTCTTTCAGCATGCTAAAATTGGTTTTAGAGCCTCTTTGTTCCCACAATATCATTGCAATTGCCTGTGCCAATGATTTGGAGCTGTGTCTCAAAGAATTTCCCCGTTCAGAATGTGTTCAACTTTTCATGATAATGGAGAGGGAAATAAAGAGTGTATTATTTATCACTGGCTATTTGAATTCTAGCTTTTCTTTGAAGGTAGGCTATGCTACTAAATAAAATATGTAACTGCAGTGGGCATAGGGTGGGATGGGCCTACAGAAAGGGATGTTTGTATTCCTGGTAGACTGTGGTTACTTGCAGCATCCAAATACCTCTCTCACTATTTCTGCTCATTCAGACTTTCTCTTCACATTTGCACTTACAACTTCAGCTTACATTGCAGAAAACCTACTGTGTCAGAAAACGGTTTAAAGGAAAACTGAGATGTGAGAGACTAATGCTGGGCAGAACTAGAACTGGGAGACACTGAAACTGCTATTAATGCTCCCAAAGGTCTGCATTAGATGTGGAGGAGGTGTATGGAGAAATCGAGTCAAATGGGCCAATTACTAGTCTACCAGTAATTTTAATGCCCTCCTCCTCCCATCCCACCAAGATGAAGCAACAAAATACCAGCCTTGTTCTGAAAGTGTAGACAGATGTAACTAAGGTTACACTAGGGTCAGCTGGGCCAGCTGTGAGGGTGGGCGGGAGTTTGGCTTCCTTTCTGACTCGCAGTATCAGGGTGGTGTGGACATAGGGGGTTGTCTAAATGCTCGCCATTTTATAATAATTACTAATGAAATTCTAGATCCGTAATAACATTTTGGATGTCTAAAACAAACGATATGATTGAGGTTTTGTTTTTGTTTTTTTTTTTTTTTTTGTTTGAAGGAGAAACAACAACTTTATGCTGTTCATTCTTGGTAATAGAGGACTTTTTTTCCCTCTATTTATGTTTGATAGATACTTTTATTTCTGCAGGAATGTCAACTCTTAATTTCATGATGTATCATGGGCTTAAGAAAATTGAATTTAATAAAGGCAAAAAGATGAATGGCACCTTTAAAGGTCCCAACACTTGTCTTTATTAACAGGACAAACTGCAGGGTCTCCAAACACTGCTTCTCTCCAAATGAAAGTTTAAATGAAAAGTACAGCAGTGTCACAGGTTAAATTTCATTGCAGGGTTGGCTAACATTGTTAGTGAGGAGGCAGCTGATTTCATGGGGCTGGTATCTGTTGCCTTAGATACCAGTGGAGCAAACACTGCCAGAGACTTGGAAAAATCTCCACTATAGGGAGCATTCAGATAAACAGCCTTTTGGGAAGGTGTGCACCAATCATCTTAAAAACTGACCAAACAAGCCAAAAAAAGGCTGCTGTTCTTTTTCCCAAGACATTCAAGATGCTAGTCATTTTTGTCACACTGTGATCACATGCTTTTCATAGACCAATAGTAATTCTTGATATCATTAAATTTTCTAGGATTTTTAGTTCAGCTTTTTATTTTCTCAGTCTGCTTTAATCTGACCCTCCTGAAAGTGGTTTTTACTTCTGGTCTGGAGGACTTGCGCACACACAGATGCCTTTTGTTTGGTATGGTATCTCTGTGCATGCCTCGCATCCTGGCACATGAAGAGCTCCTAAGGACCTGTTCCACCCTTTAGGTCTGTTCTCTGCATTGCCACACAAATGTGATTCAGCTTTGTCATGAAAATAAAATTCATGGCCATCTCTCCACCTGGGAGAGAGCAAGCCTGAGTGGTGTGCGGGCCCTTTGAAATCTGAGCATGGTACCTGCTGCGTATTTACTAGTGACTCAAGGCATCCCACAGGGAAAGTTCAGCCTTCACATAGGCTTAAGGCAGGGAAATGATTCTCTCCAGACTCAAGTAGCAAAGTTCTTCTTGCCTCGCTGTGTGTTTGGTGTGTGTCATGTGGTTGACTTAATATTGTCGCTTTGGGATTCCTTGGAGCTTGGGTGCTTGATTTCTCCACCTTAACCTTGAAAGCAAATTTTGCACTGATCTCTTCTCTCCCCCCCCCCCCCCAGTCATTTGCTATGCCTGGCCCACATTTCCTACCCTGCCCCACAGCCTACCCTGTTTCTGCCCCCCTTTACATCTTTGTCCCAAAGTCGTTGGGTCAGGAACTATCAGGAGTCATTCACGCTGTAGCAGTGTATTCATTTATGCTGTGTGACATGGAAATGTGTGTTCCCTTTGGTTGTGGTGTTCCCTTTTGCCCGTTGGCTTTCAGTCTTTGATAATGTCATCTGCTCATCTTTATGACCTCACGCTAATTTCCATGCCTGGGTCATGGGGGTTGCAGCGGGGGCCTGGAAGCTGCATTAGCGCCTCAGCAGTGACTCTGTCTTCCACATGCTAATTTTACTCACAAGAGCAGCTTTTTATTTATTTATTTTGTATTATTTCTTATTTGTCTCTTCCAGATGTTTTCAGGCAGTTTTTTGTTGTTAAACTAATTCCATTCATGTTTTAAAAATTTATGAAAGCGCTAATAAAAATGTCAGAGTGGTAAAAATGTTAGCTTTTGCTGTGCTTTGATTAAATTTTGCAAACTGTTTTTGAATATTAAAAAGCAATATTTTTTTATTCTCCCTTTTGCTTCTCTTGCGCACACCCCCGCCCCCACGCCAAGTGATTTGAAAGGCTTGTTGCATGGTTATCAGTCAGTGGGCTCATTTGCACTCCAGGGCCCTGGCACCATGCATCTCTATTAAATAACATAGACAAATTATTCTTTAAAGACACCAAACAAATTGTCACTTCTCTTGCATTAAGATTGGGGGGGAAGAAGAGGAGGGGGACAAATACAAAGGATTTTATCGCTTTTATTCAGTGGTTGGCTCTTTTAATTTCGTATATATTTTTTAATAATTGAGAAATCTGTCGTAACTGGCTTTGTTTAAACTTTTTATTAACAGGTCCATGTAAGTTTTTGATGGCTGATTATTCCTATAATTAAACACTCTTCTGGTGAAGAATGTTTCTGTTTCTCTATCAGCATAAATTCACTCTAAGGAATAAAACTGTGCTTGCTGCAGTGCTCTGTACCATAAGGGCGCTCCTGGTTGATCACCGCATTCTATGTATAGAGCAGCCTAGCAACCCAGGCTGTGGGAGAGTGTCTTGCACCTTCAGTTCAGCCTCTTCTAGCCAGAGGTGCTTTATGCAATAGCATCCTTGCTGTAAAGGTGTTCCCAAATGTCCGGTGTCCTACAAAAGATGCTACTGGCACCAATGAAATAAGTCTCCTTGTGAGTGCATCTTCTGCATTGGATTTGCTAAGTGACAGTGACTGTGTTGTTGTGACATTCTGGGTAACATTTGAGTGTAGTGGGAGACTGACTTCCTATGGGAGAACTTGGGATTGTTGCACCTGAGACAGGCACCTGGCAGTACACCATTGCTGCCTGGGTTTGGTAGGCACCACAATGAAGCGTGGGCTTGTAAACCTTCCAAACAGCAAAGTCGCTTCTGTGTTCCCTCCTGGTGACTCTCCTCCGTCCTGTGCAGACGTGCTTGCTGGGCCTGTGTTTCTGCTTTGGAACTTTATGCGTCATCTTAAAATGGGGATGGCCACCCTGCTGTAATGTGGAGTTTGTATTACCTGATGCCTAGAAGCCAGGGCTGCACCGTGCTAGGGACTGTATGAACACAGAACAAAAAGAGGGTGCCTGCCCCAAAGAGCTTGGGTTGGGTCTTCCCAGCTGTTGTCTTTGTATAACAACTTGTTTTTTTTTTTTTTTTTTGTGCCTTATTCAGGAAATCATTGAGTTCCCCATCCTGAAGCTAAATGGCAGGACGATGGAGATTGAATCCACCTTTCACATGTATGTGCAGCCGGTGGTGCACCCTCAGCTTACTCCCTTCTGTACAGAGGTAAAGCATGAAGGAAGCACACTACTCAGTGTCACTCTCTCACTGTGAAACAGGTTTTATCTTTTGCCTGAGGTCAGGGACAGCTCCTCTTTGTTGTGGTGGAACACAGGGTGTCCCTCCAACTTCTTGTTAATGCTGTTGTTGATAAACTTTATTGTTGCTGTAGTGCCTGGGGGTCCCTGTCATGGAACAGGGCACTCTTGTGGTGGTGGCGGCTGTACAAACATTGTTAAACACTTTAGCAGCAAATCTTGTCATTTCACCGATATACAGTTGCCATATACAAGGAAGTACAGATTTAAAGGGGTTAATGCCACCAGAGGTACTGGGGACCCTCTCCGGAGAGCAGTGAAAGGGACGTATCAGTTCCTTTACAGCTGTTTGTTATGGTAGGTTGACTAGAATGTGTTCCAAATGGAAGGAAATAAGTAATGCAATGCTGCATCTAGGGAACTGGTGTTCCGTTCCATGGGTTTCACGGTTGTGGTCTGATATTGCCAGAGCCCCCAAACTTGTGATGAGAGTGTTGAAACAAAGGTTCTCCTTTCCTTTGAGCATTGTCCCTATGAGTGCTCCACTACAGGGGTGTGTACACCCCTGTGCTGCTGATCCTGCGAGCTTTGGCCTGTGCTGCTTCTCTCCTGTCTGGGTGATCCTAGAAATGATGCCTAAGTAGCTCTCACTTTGCAGATCATCAGCTCTCTTAGAATTACTAATTTTGGCTTCTTTACTTTGTTTGCATTTTATTTTGGCCCTTGCCTTAAAAAAAAAGGATGCTGACTGCCTCACACCACCCCCACCCTGTCGAAGGGGGCTCCTCTGTACAAGGTGTGTCCTACTCCCTGGACTTCAGAAAGTGCCTCATCTGCCAGGAATCAATCTGGGCAACTGATTGGCACTCAGTGTATTCACTCTCTGGACAGGGGGCACATTCCACAGAAGCTGGATTATGTCAGCAGCTAAAGGCCGGGTCCAGGGAAGGTAAGGAACTGTGTGGCTCTAACTCCTTCTTATGGAGTCAGTCCTGGCAGGAGCCTTCATCATGGCCCTCTCCTCTGAGGGAAGGTAAGCTCAGAGGGTCACCTACGAGCCGCTCACCCAAAGAAAAGATTAGTGTGCCCCTAATTGGCCAAAAACAGTCTCCAGCTCAGTCCAGATGCCACTGGAGCTATCTACATCACGTACTCAGGACACACGCTGTACCAAACTGACAGAACAAGCTGGACAGTCTAATGAAACAGGCAGAGAAGTGTCAGTATTGTGGGGGCATGAGAGGTGTAGAAGATCTGCTTTGAGGAAGGCTTTGTGGTTCTGGTCATTGAGATCAGTACTGCCACAGGCACGCAAGGATGCAGTAGCCACAGCTGTTAGGTTCCCGTCTCCAGCTCCATCGGTTAAAGCCTCTGGGCCCTGACAATCTGCGTTGCCTTCTGCACTCCCAGATTCTGGACCATGACATTGTCAGACACGTTGGAGTCCCTGCTGTTCAGTATTGGCGCCCCAGTACTGAACCCACCTGGAATCCTGGGCTCGTGGGCAGCTTTCTCCTGATATGGCCTACCACCAGCCGAGGCCATGCCCTCCCTCACCTGCTGCCTCCCAGGGCCTCTGATCCTCCAGAACAGTTAAGAAAGGAGCCAGAAGCTGAAGTGGAGGAGGAGGCAATTACTCCTTAAACCCACCTATCATATCGTCGCCAGACGAGACAGTGATGCCTCCCTCACCATCGATGGCTGATGATTTTTAGTGTCTTGCATCTTGCCAGGTTCCAACGGGGCAGTTGTTAGTTTAGTCCAGCAAAAACAAACAAACAAGGAGTCCTGTGGCACTTAGACTAACAGATTTATTTTTTGCATGAACTTTCATGGGAGAAAATCTCACTTCGTCAGATGTTTTATCTGACAAAGTGGGATTTTCTCCCATGAAAGCTCATGCGAAAAATAAATCTGGTAGTCTTTAAGTGCCACAGGACATCTTGTGGGTTTTTTATGGTTTTTACACTGCTTCAAGAATTGGGGCAGAGGCACTTCCAATACCCGTACAGAAGGTGACATCACCAGCTGTTGGACATTCTGCACTCCTCCACTACCTCCAAGATGACCCTTCCTCTTAATGAGGCTCTATTGGACCTGGCCAATACAGTATGGTGATCCCCTGCATCTCTCTCTCTAACTTGTAAGAGTGTGGACAAGAAATATGTACCAGCAAAGGACATCAAATTTCTGTTTTCAGACTTATCACTCAATTTGATTATCATGAACCCCACTATTTCCAAGGGCCATCAACACCACTTTAAGTCCACCCTGTATGATTGGGACTGGAAACGTCTAGACCTGTTTAGCAGGAAGGCTTATTTCTGAGCTACCCTGCAGTTCAGGATGGTGAACTGTCAAGCCCCATGGGCTAAATACAGCTGCACAGCTACGTTAAAATGAGTTCCTTTATTGAACAGCTGCCAGCTTCTTGCAGGGAGCAATTTAAGGTGTTAAGTAATGAAGGGTAGTGATGGCCAAAATGTCTCTTCAGTCTGCACTTGATATGGTTGATACAGTGGCTTGTTCCATATCTAGTGCCATTGTGATTATATGGGCCTTGTGGTTCTCCTGTCTGTTTCCTTCAGTAGGTCCAAACCATGGCGGAGGATCTCCAATTTGAGGGTGCAAAGTTATTGTCTAAAAAGACTGAGGCTTCCCTTCACATGTTAAAAGGTTTAAAGGTCACTCTTCGATCCCTTGTGATCTGTACACTTTGGTACAAAAGCAAGTACAATCGTTAGCCATCAGTTAAGCATAGTTCACAGTACTTCTCCTCCTCTCAATAGTCATCTCGCTATGTGCAGAGATCTCACGAACTGTAGAGCAAAAGGTCCAGATTTCCCAAGCAGAAAAAACTGGAATCTCAGCAAACTTTCTTTCAGTCCTCTGCCTCAAAGAAGCAGTTTTGATGTGTTAGATGCCCATAGAACACTCTCCTCATGGCCACTTCATGCTGAAAAACCCCACCCAGCCCTTTGGGGACCATCTGCTTCATTGTGCAGCACCTGAGAATGAATAACATCTGACCAATGGGTGTTAGAGATTATCTGCTATGGATGCACCACCCATTTCTCCTTCCTCTCAAACACCTTTCTCTGTTCCTCTGCTGGGACCCTTCTCACAAGAGTGTGTTACATCAGGACCTCAGCATATGATCACAGAGCTGGTGCCACACATCTCATAGTCAAAGGCTTCTTATCTTGTTGCTTCCTGATACTGAAAGAAAAAAGGGGGTTGGAGATCCATGTTGGGTTGCAGAGCACTCAACAAATTTGTCAAGGCTTAGAATTTCAAGCTGACCATGTTATCAGTGATCATTCCTGGATTCTTAACCCTTGACTTCCTAGGCACATATCTTCACATCATGGTCATGCTGAGCCACAGACATTACTTCAGATTTACAGTAGGCTAGGACAACTGCCTATATAGAGTCTTGCATTTTGGCCTCTTGTAGGCTCCTGGTGTATTCTCCAAGGTCCTCTTTGTAGCGGTGGCCCACTTATGTTCTCAAAATATGGATGAGTGCCTTCTCAGGGCGTGGTCCTTTGCAGATACCCAGTGAGTCACTCAGACCACACACAACTTCTTTCACAATCTAGACTGGCAAATCAATAAACGGAAGTCAATGCTAACACAGGTAGGCTAGAATTTTTAGGGTCTGGCGTCGACTCTATTCAGGCGAGAGTGCTCCTTCCACATCCAAGAGTTCTCAGTCTCCCCACAGTGATAGAGACAGTACATTGTGGCCCAGATTTCAGCCAGGCATTGTCTGCTGCTCATGGGACACATGACAAAGGGTATAAGTAGAAGGTTAGAGTTGGAGGGGGCCTCAGGAAGTCATGTAGTCCAATGCCCCGCTCAGGCAGGGTATGTTGATCTTAGTTTATGCCAGTCTAAGCCCACGATACCTTGAGGTGTGATTTGGCTCCATTTGCAGATGGAACAGAGACAACACAAGCAAACTACTTGTGATGCCTGCCAAGGTTAAGTGATCCTTGAACTGATAGAAGAATGCAGTAAATGTTTGTATGAGAGAGTCCTGTTCTTCCAGCCTGCCCTTCATTACTTCTGACCATTGATGTGTCCTTCGTAGAATGGGGAGGGCATTTCAGTGGTGTCTTGGTGCAAGACAAATGGTCGCTATCCAAGATGTGCCATCACGTCATCCTGCTCCAACTCAGAATGGTTAGAAATGTGTGTGCACATTTCATCCCACTGAACGAGGATACTCACACCTGGCTCATGAGGTACAATTATAGCCTACATATATTACAGAAACTGCTAATGAGGTGCCTGATCATACTCCTTGTGTGTGGAAACACTAAAACTATGGAATTGGTGCATCTTTCACAATATACAAGTATTAGCTGCCTGTCTACTGGGAATGCATAACACGACTACAGACAGCCTGGGCCACAGATTCTCCCACCACTATGAGTGGGAGTTAGATTCAATAGTTTGAGAGATTATGGGAGTGGTCCTGTTTTTAGCAGGCGGTTGGACTAGACCTCATGAGGTCGCTTCCAGCCTTGTGTTTCTATAATTGCCAGGGGAGCCTACCTGAAAATGCCAAAATCTGGGCAGGCTGGAAAAAGAGAACAGATTCTCTTCGAAGTAGTGGCTAACACTTACATTAGATCTGCCAACCAGTCACAGATAGTGCTTCTGATTTCTCTACATGACCTATGAAGGTTTCCCACACCCCCAAAGTCATGTAGCTCCCTTTATTGTATTTCAGTTTCTGGCTCCCAGTCAACACCCCTAGGTCCGGTAAAGATATAAGTTTATTTAAAACTTATTCTTTTTACAAAATGTTCTTCTGATCCCTAAAAGATCAGCCACATTGCCAGATTTATGTAGGTTTGGACCTTACCCAAAATACCACTCTGCCAGCCAATCCTTCAGTATCTAAAATTAAAGGTTTATTGTACAAGAAAAGAAACAAGAAGAGAGATGTTAAGTGAGCAAAGCTATTGGATACTCTCCTATGACTTCAGCGTCTGTCTATATCAGCTTCTTAGCAGTATTGTGGGGTTTGCAGGCTTGTGCGGCTCTCTGGAGAGCAGCCAATACGTGTATGGGTCTGTCAGCCGGGGGGGGGGGGGGAACCAGCAGGAAAGAAGACAAAATGGTGGTGGTGCAGCTGCCTTTTATACCTTTTTCGCTATATGGCTTGTCCCAAATCCAAGCTTACATAGCACATGGGCATGGAAAAGTATGTGGGGGTCCCCTGCCTACAAGGTGTCCTGCTGACGTGTGTGTGTGGCTGATTGCTCTCTTGGGTACGTTCTCTAGCCGAGTGCCCTTGATGGGCCATCAAGCAGGCTGGGTAGTGCTGCTGCTAATCTGTCTGGGAGTGTCACCCAGAACCCATCCAAATTTGAGATACAGCTATATCAGAAAACAAACTAAGAGTCTGGTGCAGCATGCTTGATGTCCCATCAAGGGCACTTGGCTGTAGAATGCACCCAAGAGAGCAATCAGGCGCACACATGAGTCACCAGGATATCACACACTTATAGCTCACAATACAAGGATGATACAGACAGTATTATTGTGCTTATCAAATGTTAACTTTTCCGTGATAGTTTACCTGACACATCTGGTAATATTCATGGTACGTTCATTACATTGGTAACATCCATATTACTGCTGCAGAGCTGGAATCAGATGGCTCCCCGTAGGGGACACTTTCCTCCTCCTATGGGCCAAAGGCCTTCTCTGTGAAAGTAAAGAAGGAGGAAGAACACATTTCTGAGTGCTCCCACTTGGCCTTTATGGATGTGGTATCCATACCTGTGACAGCTGGCATTTTCTTCACCAAGGACTCTCCCAACTGTTCCTTGCTTCCAGTTGTGGAACGAGGGGTGCACACTCCATCCCAGTCTGTGGACTCGGCAATTTAAAAGCGTGGCTCTTGCATGGTTCCAGCACAGAGACTTCTTGCTCTGTGGAAGTACAGAAAGTCGTCCTACATCTGTGTGTTGTACTTTCCTACAGGCATGGAAAAGATTCCAAATGTGGTGCCAATCTAAAGGTGTCACCCTGAATGCAACCACCTTCAGTGGTAGTTCTAGACTCCCTGCTAAGACTCTGAAAATTGGGGCGCTCTGTTAGTTCATTAAAAGGTGCACTTAGCAGCAATTGCAGTCTTCCACAAGTCGGTAGAAGATTAGTCAGTCTTTGCCCATCTGACTATGAAGAGGCTCCTCAAAGGCTTAGCAGATCTCTTCCTACAATCCAGGCTTCCACCTCTCAATGGGATCTCAAGCTGGTGCTAAAAGGACTGACTAGACAGCCTTTCAGACCTGTGGCCACCTGTCCCTTAACCCACCCTTCCATGAAGATAGAGTTCCTGATCACCATTGCGCTGGCAAGAAAGATAGGGGAAAGTAACAACTCTGGTGCAGCCACCTTTCATGGTGTTTTTCCCTGACAAGACCACATTTGAAGTTCACACTGAAGGTGACTTGTTTTCCATATAAACCAGCTTATTCAACTTCCAACTTTTTAGTCCAAGCCTCACCAAGACAATAGGGAGGTCATCCTGCATACACTCAGCGTAAGGAGAGCTTTGGCCTTCTACTTGGAGAGGACAAGAGCATAGAGAAAATCTCTGGACTCACCCAATTGCGGATAGGTCAAAAATTAAAGTCACCTCAGCTTAGAGACTAAGTGGGTCTTGGGCTATATTAAAATCTGTTTCCAGCTATGTGATACAGCAGACCCATCTTCAATACTCACACACTCTGTGAGGCTGGTCCCTCATCCGTAGCCTTCTCCAAGGCTATTCCTATATTAGATACCTGAACATCTGCGTGTACCTTGGGAGAACTTCATGTGATTCAGGCAGATTCAACTGTAGACACCAGTTTGGTGCCATAGTACCACCATTTATATTAGAGTTGATGCTGAAGTCCCAGATTCCAGTGCTGGGCAGTGCTCAGGGGTTATCTACAGTGGTGCTTCCATAGGGACACTACTGAAAGAAGTTATCTTGTGCAGTAATGATGGTTCTGTGAGATGTCACCCTGTGGGTGCTCCACAACCCAGCCACCTCCCTTCTACTTCAGAGCTATAACGGTTAACTCTGCCCTAGAGATGGACCCTAGGGGCTTTGACTGTGCATATCGGCTAGCTTCATGGCAGGAAAGTGGCAGCACATGTGTGGGCTGAATGGACACTGCTACCAAAGTTCTCCAATCAGTCATGGAGGGATGCTCCAAGGAGGAGGGAGCTTGGCTGTCCTCAGTAGTAATAGAGGACAGAACAAGGAGCAATGGTTTCAGGTTGCAGCTGGGGAGGTCGAGGTTGGATATTAGGAAAAACTTCCTTACTAGGAGAGAGGTAAAACATTGGAATGGGCTACCTAGGGAAGTAGTGGAATCTGACTGGCATGATTTAGAAAGTGGTCCTGGTTTTTTGGCAGGGGGTTGGACTAGATGACCTCTTGAGGTCCCTTCCAACCCTACGATTCTGTGATGCGTCTCAAAGAACCCTAGTTCCTGCATCAGGTGAGTAGCTTCTTTCCAGGGTCTGACTGTGTGGCTCTGGGAACCCTTAGCATGTCCTCGTTATCTGATTACTGTCACCATTCAGGGCGGTTGCAAATAGTGTAGTGGCTAACACCTCTGCTTACCATGCAGAAGGTCCTGGGTTCAATTCCCAGGGGGTTGGACTCGATGATCTCATGAGGTCCCTTCCAGCCCTATGATTTGATTGATTGATTGTTGCTCCTATAGTGCGCAGACACCTCTTCCCAAAGGTGCATAATGGCAGGGTGAAAGTGATACATAATGAGTAATGATATTCTTGGTATATAAAAGGAGGGGATTTGTTGTGTGCGCCCTCTCTCATTCTTTCTTTCAGATTTAACTTAAGAATTTGGTCTCGTCAATACTTAGAAGTTTTTCCCCTATAGAAATGAAGTTAGGAGGATCCTTTCACATTTGGGCTGTTCTAATGTTTCCATAGTCCTATAGCTAGAAGATTGGACTAGATTCTATTCTGTTAACTCAGCGTGTGATTGGAGTGAGTCCTTTCCCTGCCTGCTGTGTGTCTCCATTCTAGGCTGAAGTAGTAAAATACATTGGGAGCTGAGGATGACGTGCTGTATTGTCAGACTCCTCATATCACCTACTTGTCTTTCAGCGGCAGAGGTTTCTTGGTAGGTAAGTGTAGCTCTGATCACCCAGCAAGATCTAGAAGAGCTTGATTTGTGCCCGGCTGAAGACAGTGGTAGTTCAGTGGCAGTGGGTTTGGGTACCTGTCCTGCTTGTCCTGTGCCTCTCTGTATTGTCTGAACGATTACAGTAGCTTGTATCTGCCTGAGGAAGAGCTCTGTGAACCCTGGAAGCTTGTCTGTCTCACCAACAGAGGTTGCTCCAGTAAAAGGTTATTACCCCATTTGCCTTGTTTCTCCATTCTTCCAGGCAGAAAACACTCCCTAGGCAGCCATTCCCTCCTACTTTTCCCAAGTGTTTAAAAAAAAAAAAAAAAGGGGGGGGGTGTCTCTTTTCCACTCTGCTGTAACTGAAAACCAGCCCTAAGGATTTTGTTTAAACCTACCGGTAAGTACAGAAGACTTAATCCCTGAAGGGGGAGTGTTTTCAGGAGTTACAAGTGTGTGTGTGTGTGTTCTGTACTCAGGCGCATTATCTGTGTTGAGAGGGTCATTGCCTTGGCCCAAACTATATTGACCCAGTTTGCTTAAAATAGTCCCATGAAGTTTTAAAATCTGCAATGAAAACCATTGGGGGGTGGGGGGGGAATGGGGATTCAGACATCCCTCTGCTTTCCTGCCTCCAAATTCAACATTGCAACAGGATGTAATTGCATGAGTCCCCAACAGTGAAAGTGACTCTTCTTGCTTTCTGCGTCCTAGACTTGTGTAACATAATACATAGGTAGACAGATGATGCTTTCCTCTTTCAGGCTGAGTCTGTCTGGCTTTTCATTTGGAAAGCAGTGGGGTGTTTGAATGATACCACAATTTGTTAACCAATGTGTTCTAGCTCTAGCTTAATGCAGGGATTCCTGAGGGAGGTTCTCTGGTCTGTGCGATGTACAAGGATGGACTAAATAGTCACAGGAGTTGTTGCTGGCTTTATAATCTATGGGAGAGTACAGCCAAATACGTTAGAGATGGATAGCGTCTTTCATTGTTGATGATCTGAAGTTTTGTGAACAGCATTGTTAAGGAATGTTGTGGTGGTTTTGTTTGTTTTTGACTTTGGTGGTGGTGTGTGTCAAGGCTTTTTCCCCACTCTGGCACTCTGAGTGCAGAAGGTGGGGGCCCGCAACAGGCCAGAAAAGCCACTGGCCTTAAAGCCTGCTCTTAAAAGTCTCCAAGGCCTCCAATTCCTGGCCTTGGAGTGGTATCGCTGCCACCACCCAAATGCAAAAAAACCTCTTGAGACCCAGGAAGGCGCACTTGGGAATTCCTCCCTGTGAGGTACTTGCAATCCTCTTTATTCCTCTCTCAGGAAAGTGACTGGACCCCAGCTGCAATATGAGCTGGAACTGGAACAGGTTCCCTCTAGTAGCTGCCTGTGCAGTCTAAGGCATGTGCACACAAACCTCTTGCCTTTCAGGACACAGAACCAGAACTTGCTTAAAAGGTAAACTCTTTTATCAAAAAGAACAGATAATAAACACAGAGAGTTGCTTCTCTGGGAATTAACGTAGGTAGTTACGGGGGGGGTGACATGTGCTCAGCACAGAGAAATCCAAAAAACAAGCCAAAAACAAAGAAAATACCCTGACTGCATCTAAATAACTACTCACACCTGGTCAGTACCAAACTTAACTTATCTCTGGTAAGGATGTTGCTGGATTCTTCCTCAGGCCCCTCTGGCCTCCTCCTGATCCTTCCAGGAGCTCTGCTACATCCAAACAGGCCCAGGCCCAGGCCAGGCTGCTGTTCCCATTCCAAAAGCTGTGCTTCCTTCCTATTGGCTGTCCTGGGACTGACTGACCAGAGTGTTAACCCCTTCCTCCCCAAGGGTTACTACAGTGTGGATTCCAGGCCAGCTCTTGGAAACTAAGCGGAACCTGGATCTTGTGTTAGGCAGGGTTCTTAAGAGATGTCAGGTTCTCAGCCCTTTGCTCTGACCGTGGAGACAAATCCCAGGGGGCATAGCCTACTTTGCAGATTGAATGTCACATGGTTCAGTCTTTAGCTAGGTCTTTTGTTTGGTGGGGATGGATATTCACTTGATGTCCATTTATTGTTGATCTTCTCATGCCGCTGAAGTTTTTGGTGATTGTGTGATCACCAGCTGTGTGTTGGCATTTCTTACTGAACACACTTCTGCTAGAAGTGGGACAAGACATTCTGATAGATCCAACTGTCTTCCAAGAAGAGCTCCAGCTGGCAATCCAGCCCTGTAGTCATTTAAATGTTCATAATAGGTGATTTGTCAATTCCAAGGCCAGAGGGGACTACATGATTACCTGGTCTCACCTTCTGTATAGCACAGGTCAGAGAAGTGCCTCCAAATAATTTGTAGAGCAAATCTTTTAGAAAACTTATGCCCCCTCCCCCTTTGCAGAGGGACCAACACATGGCCTAGGCCATCCTGAAGAGCACCTGTGTGATGCTCCTCCGCAGAGAGCGAAGATTCTGATGCAGGGCTCCTAAAAACTCTTACTAAATTAGCGGCACATCGCACTCCTTTCTGTGGGCAGACAGGGAGCTGGTGAAAGTGTCCCAGCTTTCTTGTCCTCTCCCTTTGCTGTGATTGCCATCACAATGTGGAACTTGTGGGCTTTGCAGCCTCAGGAAACGGGCAGAGATATAGACCTATAAGCCTGCCCTTTCCAACGACAGCTGCAGGTAGAGATGCCATGATTTATTGTGGCATACTAGGGTTTAAACCTCTGGTAGACACTGTAGCCCTTGGCTTTCATACGATCCTGCCCTGTCAGCTTCTCTCCTGAGTTCCCAGCTTTGCACTGAACTCTTCCCTCTCCCATGCTCATGCCCTTGGTTGGTAGGATGGCTTTCTTCCTTTCCTGCTAGGAGTGAGACGTTCCAGCAACAGGCCCACAGTGGCTCCTTTGTCAGCAGTCTGATTTGATCCTCACTCTATCCTTGTGTCGAGCAAACAGAACAGCGGTTGCTCCTTGACTCTGAGTCCTACCTCTGTCTCTGTCATGGGACCTGGTGGTTAGGGGCAGAGTCCCCTCTGTATTTCCTCATAACAGCTGGAGCCATGAGAACACAGCTGTGGGCTGGATAATGAGTCTCTAGCACTCACTCCCCCCACCCCACACTGGAGTTACTAGCTCTTATCAAGTTTTCGTCTGAACAGCTGTGGTACTTAAAACAAGCTTTCGGCGTTGTTTTATGTTTTCTGAAAAATAACCCATTTTGCTAAATGCCAGTAAAGGGCTTTGTCTACTTACACAGGGTGAGACTTATTGGCCTCTTTGTCTACAAAGAAAGACCAGGTCTGATGATCAGATTGTACACTAGAGACAAATGCTTATGCAATCAGCAAACTGTCTTGGTGTGGAAGCATGATGGTTTCTGAGATAAACTCCAGCAGAAAAGCCATAGTGTTGACATTGCATTAAAGCCTGCCATGTGCGTGGCTCTCCTCTCTTTCTTCCCCTCTGCTCAGCGCCTAGCAGAGTGCTGTTGACAGAGATGTGCATACCAATTCTAGGGCCTGCATAGGTAATCTCGATAGGTGATCAGTAGGGAAAACCTGTGCCTGGGGCTGGGGGAATTCAAATGGCCTGCCAATCTGTTGTGCTGATCCAGAATTAAATGAGCATCTGGGCAGGGTCTGTGTGGGGCCATTTCCTGAAAAATCCCCCAGTGTTGAGAGCTGGAATGGTGATAGCTGCACTAGAAGAGGTCAGAAAGCCCTAGTGTAGACAGGACTTGCTGGTGGTCTTGCTGGCTTTTCCTGAGCCCGTCCTTCCCCAAAGATGAACCTCAATTGCTTACTTAAAATCCAGCAGCAATTTATGAAACACTGCTGATGTGCTGAAAAATTTTCTCAGAGCCACAGTGGCTGCCTCTGGAGTGGTCCTCCTGTTCACCTCAGCTGCCTGGCTGGCCGTTGGGCCTTGCTGTTAGCGGAAAAGCAAAAGCAAGAGCCATCTGGCTCAGCAACTCCTTGGTTGTCCGTTCAGATAAGGCCCTGTATAACACAGCAGCCAGTGATGAAGGCAGAAGGAGAATCAGATTGCCAGCCTATCTGAATTCCTCCATCCTCGGGTGTTAGTCTTTGGAGAGGCAGGAATGCCGAATAGAATTACCTTCACAGCTCCGTTAAGAGATGATGCAGGTGGGACATGATCGAGGTCTGTGCATTCATGGCTGGTGTGGGGAAGGTAAAAAAGGAAATGTTACTTACTCTTGTAATGCAAGAACTAGGGGCCACCACATGAAACTAGTATGCAGTAGGTTTAGAAAGAACAAAGGAAGCATTTCTTCACACAGCGCAGTCAACCTGTGGAACTCCTTGCCAGAGGGAGTGAACAGAACAGGAAATCAAATGATCCATCTCCTGTCACCCATTCCCAGCTTCTTGCAAACAGAGGCTTCAGAGCATGATTTTGCATCCCTGCCTATCCTGGCTGATAGCCATTGGTGGACCCTATTGTCCATGGACTTATCTTGTTCTTTATTGATTATTGAACATTGTTAGTCTTGGCTTCACAACATCCTCTGGTTGAGTTTGCCCAGGTTGACCGTGTGTTGTGTGACAAGATACTTCCTTTTGTTTGTTTTTAAACTTGCTGCCTATTCATTTCATTTGGTGACCCCCTAGTTCTTGTGTTAATGAATAAATAACACTGCCTTATTTTTTGGTCTACACTAGTCAAGATTTTAGAGACCTCTGTCATATTTCTCTCTTAGTCATCTTTTTTCCAAGTTGAGAATTTCCACTCTTATTGATGTCTCCTCATGTGGAAGTAGCTCCATACCCTATTCATTTTTGTTTTCCTTTTCTGTACTTTTTCTAATTCCCATAGATCTTTTTTAGCTGGGGCAACCAGATCTGCATGAAGTATTCAAGATGTGGACTTGCCGTGGATTTATAAAGAAACAATGTGGTATTTTCTGTTTTACTATTTATCCCTTTCCTGTTGATTCCCAATGTTCTGTTGGCTTTTTTGACAGCCACTGGACATTGAGCAGATGTTTTGAGAACTCTCCACAATGACTCCCAAGATCTTTCTGGAGGGGTAACAGCTAATTTAGACCCCCATTATTTTATAGGTGTAGCTGGGATTGTTTTCCAGTATGTGTTACTTTGCGTTTATGAAGACTGAATTTTCTCTGACATTTTGTTGCCCAATCACCCAATTTCATGAGATTCCCTTTGTAACTCTTTGCAGTCTGCTTTGGACATAAGTATCTTGAGCAATTTTGTATTATCTGCAAATTTTGTCATTTCTCTTTTTTACCCCTTTTTTCCAGAACATTTATGAATATATTGAACAGTACACTCCTGTGGAGGGATACCACCATTTACCTCTTTCCATCCTGAAAACTGGCCCTTTATTTCTATTCTTTGTTTCCTATCTTTTAACCAATTACTGATCCAGGAGAAGACCTCCCTTTTTAGCTCAGGACAGCTTATTTTGCTTAAGAGCTTTAGATGAGGGATTTTGTCAAAGGCTTTCTGAAAATCCAAGTACGCTGTATCTCCTGGATCATCCTTGTCCACACGCTTGTTGACTCCCCTCAAAGAATTCTGATAGACAGGTGAGGCAAGATTTCCCTTTACAAAAACATGTTAATGCTTCTCCAACTAATTGTGTTCATCTAGGTATCTGATAATTCTGTTCTTTATTATAATTTTAACCAATCTACCTTGTATTGAAGTTAGGCTTACCTGACCTATAATTGCTGGGATAGTCTCTGGAGCCTTTTAAAAAAAGTTGGTGTCACATTAGCTATTCTCTTATCATCTGAATGATCGTAAATGGTAACTTACATTCCACAATTAGCAGTTCTGCAGTTTCACATTTTGAGTCCTTCAGAATTCTTGGGAGATGCCATTTGGTCCTGGTGCCGCCTTATTATTTAACTGACTGGCTTGTTCCAAAATCTCCTTTAATGACACCTCAGTCTGGGACAGTTCTTCAGATTTCTCACCTAAAAAGAATGGGTCGTTGTAGCAGGAAGGCACGGCCCCCCTCGGAGATGGCCCCTGACTGCAGGGGGCGGGGCCAGGAGCGGCTGGCGAGAAGCGGAGGGGTGGGACGGGAAGTATAAAAAGGGAGGCAGCCAGCTGAGTTCAGTCGAAGCCACTGAAGGAGAAGGATGTATCTCTGTTCCCTCCTGACCCTGGGCCGCCCTGCGGGGAAGCCGAGCTCTGGCCTAAAGACCTGGGTCCTGACATCTGGCAGGGGCCGCCCGTGACCAGGGACTGGGAGCTGATGCCTGAGCCTTGGGCCTCCACAAGTCCGCAGGAGGAGCTGCTAGCAGGGAGGCCTGCAGGTGCCCACGAGTCATCTCGCGCCAGGGACCCCGAGCCTCTGCCCACTTCTTGCGACTTGGAGGAACCACCCCTGGCTGCTGAGGACCCCCTGATCCCCAAGGCGTGCAACCTGGAAGAGTTGCCCTCTGCTGATGGACTACCAGACCTGCCACCGCCTGACAAGATGGAGGAATTCTACAACCTACCCCATGGTGACTACCCTGAGGAGCCAGCGGATGAGTTACTGCCAGGACATGGATCCAGAGGGGTGTGGGTCTCAACCCTCTACTATGGGCCACACTTCAGGGTCAGTGTGTTGTGGCTAGGACCCCAGTGACCTCTGCGTGGAAACCTCAGGTCCTGCCGGGGAGCTGGGCTGGGATACAATGGAGCTGTGTGACCCTACGCCTTCTTTGATTCCTCTCCATGCATCCAGTGCCCCTTGTGGATTGTGAACCCACAAGGCGCCACTGCCATTTCCCCTAGTTCTAAAGACTGTGAGTTTGCCCTACCAAGGGGCTAAAGACTTGGCGGTCCTGCCCTACGAAGGGCCGGAGACCCAGACTAGCTGCCCTTCCCCCTTGGGAGGGTGGGCAGCTGACTTACAGTCAGTTTTTGGAGTCTCCCTCGCATCCTCAGCCATGCCCATGAAGACAGGTGCAAAAAACTTATTTAGTTTCTCCTCAATGGCCTTATCTTCCTTGAGTGCTTCTTTAACATCTTGATCATCTGGTGGCTCCGCTGGTTGCTGAGCAGGAAGCCAGCTAATAATTTTTTTCCCGAGTCTTTGGATAGTTTTTCTTCATTCTTTTTTGACTTATTTATTTACACTTCACTTGTCAGAGTTTATGCTCCTTTCTATTTTCCTCAACAGGATTTAACTTCCACTTTTTAAAGGATGCTACTTTTTACCTCTAACTGCTTCTTTACTTCGTTGTTTAGCCATGGTGGAAATTTTTTTGGTCCTCTTATTAGTGGTTTTTAGTTTGGGGGTGTCATGGAATACCCCAGAAAAGCACTCTTGGATCCCCTCTGCTCACAGCCAGTCAGGACTCTGCTACAGTGGAGCCTTCTCCCATCTAGCACCCAGGTTTCCACACTAGCTGTAGCCAGCTCCCAAATCCAGGCTCAGAGGGTCCGACCTTTGCTCTGTGTGGTCTTCCCTTTGGGGGGTGGTCCTTCCTCCGGGAGGTCCTGGCCGTCCCAATCAGAAGCGACACTCAACCAGTGTAGAAGTCAGAGGGTTTATTAGCAATCCAGTTTGCACAACAGCTAGGACAGTTGGCTTTCAGATTAACCAGGAGGCATAGCAGTAAAGCCCTGGACAAGCCCCCAGAGATCCTGCCTCTCTGACCCCCATTTCCCTACCCCGTTCTCCTGCCTGGCCAGCTGCCCCTGCCCCCTGGTCTAAATTGGCCACAACCTGTGTCACTGACAGGGGGTCCAGGTGAGGTCTGTCTGAAGCCCCTTTCCCCCCTAGTGATTCCTGTAGTTTTCACACCCCCGTGTCCCATCACCAAAGTACAGGTACAGAAAAGAAGAATATTTGGGTATTGCCTCTGGCATCCCAAAGTAGCCCAAGAGGTTTCTTACTTCATCACAGGGGACTATATGTAGTTTCCAGGCAGCTTGCAGGCATTTCACTTTTGGCGCTGGACCTGTTAATTTCTGTTTAACTAACTGCCTCATTTTTGTGTACTTTCCCATTCTGAAATTAAATGCTACCAAGAGGGGCTGCTTTGGTGCTCCATCCTCTCCCAGGGGCTGTTCAATATTTTTATGTTATGGTTACTTTTACCAGGCAGTTCTGAGTTTCTGTTTTACCAGATCCTGTGCTGCACTTAGGGCTAAATCAAGATTGGCCTCTTCTCTTGTGGGTGCCAGGACAAGCTGCCCAAGAGTCAGTCATTGAAGGTGTAGAGAAAGTTTTGTCTCTGCATCCCATCCTTCAGTGACGTATACCCAGTCAATGGGGTAGTTGAAATCCCCCATTATTAGTGTTCTTATTATTCAAGCATGGAATTTCTCTCCATAGAGATTCTTTGGTACAGTTTGGTTCATTTAAGATTTTTACTTTCTTTGACTCTATGCTTTCCTACACATATATGCCACTCCTCCACCAGTACGAAACTGTTCTGGCCTTCCGATATATTTTATATCCTGCTGTTGACTGTCACTCTTCACCAGGTATCTGTGATGCCTGTTATATCAATATCTTCATTTAATCCAAAACACTCAAGTTCACCCCTCTTAGTGTTTAGATTTCTAATCTTTGTAAATAGTCACCTTTCAGCTGTCTGACTCCATGTGTTCTTTGACTGTTTCTCATCAGATCCTATGTGTATTTTATCATCTTCCATCCTCTCTTCCTTACTGGGGTATAGAGAATATCCATTAATAGATCCTTTTCCAGCCCTTAGTTTAAAAACTGCTCTGTGACCTTTTTAATTTTACATGCAGCAATTTAGTTACATTTTGGTGCAGGTGGAGCCCACTCTTCCAGGCTGCCACCCCTCCTCCCATTTCCCCAAGGGTTCCCCATTCCTAATAAATGCAAACCCCTCCTCCCTACACGGTTGTCTCATCCCTGCATTGAGAGCCTGCCGTTCTGCTTGTCTAAATTGCCCTACTTGTGGAAATGGGACCGTTTCAGAGAATGCTGCCCAGGTTCTGGGCTTTAATCTCTTGCTAGCAGCCTAAATTTGGTCTCCAGGACCCCTCTTGTATCCTCCTCTGTGTCACTGGTACCTACATGTACAAAGACCAGTGGCTCCACCCCAGCAGTACATGTACGACTGTCTAGGTGTCTTGTGAGATTTGCAGACTTTGCACCCAACAGGTAAGTCACCATGCAATTCTCTCAGTCATCACAAAACCCCGCTATCCACAGGATTTTACCCACGAAAGCTCATACGATTAATAAATTTTAGTCTTTAAAAGTGCCATGGGACTCCTCTTTTATTTTGGCTTTGCTGGAATAGACTGACATGACTACTCCTCTGGAACTCGCTAATTATGTTTCTAGTGATTGAGTCTCATTAGTGTTATCTACCCTGTTCCTAATAGCTGGAGTCCTCTCTCACCAGAGAGGTGTCCTCAGTGCAAGAGGATACTGTGACATCTATGGGGTCATTTCCCTTCACTCCAGCATGGTGTTCTCCTTTCCTGAGACTTTCTTCCTCCTCAACAGCATGGAGGCTGTCAGACCAGGGCTGGGGCCATTCTGCTATGTCCCACAACGTCTTATCTGTATACCTCTCTGTCTTCCTGAGCTCCTCCAGTTTTTGGTCTCCAAAGCTTATATACAGTTGCTGAGGGCCAGGAGCTTTTAGCACTGAATGCACACCTACGCCCCCAACCCTAACCCATATGGCAAGTAACCATATTCTGCATTTAGTGCAGTGAACTTGGCTATTCCCACTCTATTGCTGGACTTGGGCCTGCATTCCCATCTTATTCCTGCTGCTCTTAACTTGACTGTTGTTTTGTTTTTATCAGGGGGTGTTCATTGTCTTAAGTTTTAAGAATATTGATGAAGTATATTTTTGTCTCCCCACTCTCTTTCCCCCCTCTAAACTTCCCTATTAGCTGCTCCTGGTCACTTAGGAGCAGACTTTTAAATCCTTATTCTCACTTAGTAGCCCACTCAACATCTACATTCCACATTGTGAGGTAATATTGGAGCATTGGATCCATCAGTCTTTGTCATTGTGTAGATCATCAGGCAGGAGAGAGACATTCATTTGTGTGCAATGC
The DNA here is from genome assembly GCA_007922195.1 of Podocnemis expansa. NCBI lineage: Eukaryota > Metazoa > Chordata > Testudines > Podocnemididae > Podocnemis > Podocnemis expansa. Next base: position 2,393,630 of record ML682035.1, on the reverse strand, counting down.
TAGTCTTTGACAGAAGGTGTTCTGTCCTGCTGGACAAGGCAGGCCTGTTAATGTCTGACATTGAACGCTGCTCCATCTAAGAGGACAGAAGACTTTGAGGTGTCATGAAAATGAGCCTCACAAGTGAATTCCTCCCTACAGCTGAGAAGGCTGCTTGAAGCAGAAGGGGGGTGGGGGTGGAAGGAGTGAATGAAAACCTTGAACAATGAGGAATTGGATCTTTATTCTGCATGGAATCTGGGGTGCAAGGAGTGTTAGGCATAAGCAGTAGATCCCCGGTGCTTAGCCTGGGTTAGCACTACAGGACCTCTAGTGCTTGCACCTTTTCAAAATTAAAATTGGAACTCATCTGTGTGTGTAGGAGCACCCAGATTGGGTCCATCTAGTGCTGTGTCTTGTCTTCCAACAGCGGCTAGTGTCAGGTGCTTCAGAGGAAGTGAACAGAACAGGTAGCCATTAAGTGATCTTGTCCTGTCGCCCATTCCCAGCTTCTGACCATTGCAGGCTAGGGACCCTTCAGAGCATGGTTTTGCATTCTGACCCATCCTGTCTGATAGCTGTTGATGGACCTATCCTCCATGAACTTAATGAATCTGTGAACTCGGGCCTTGTACTGTGTGACTGGAGAACTGCTAACATAGTTCTTATTTTTGAGAAAGGGAAAAAATGTGATCTGGGTACCTACCAGCCTGTTAGTTTGACCTCAGTAGTACGCAAGGTCCTGGAGAAAATGTTTGAAAGAGAAAGTCGTTAAGGACATCGAGGTTAACAGTAACTGGGATAAATTAAAACATGGTTTTACAAAAGGGAAATTCTGCCAGACCAACCTGGTATCTGTTTTTGAGGTAGTAACAGCTTTTTTGGACAATGGGAATGCAGTGGATCAAATTTACCTAGATTTTAGTAAGGCATTTGATACAGTTCCGCATGGAGAATTATTAGTTAACTTGGAAAAGGTGGGGATTATAAATTGGAAAGTGGATAAGGAACAGGTTAAAGGGAGACTGCAATGAATCACACTGAAAGGTGAACTGTCAGGCTGGAGGGAGGTTACTAGTGGAGTTCTTTAGGAATCGGCCTTGTGACCAATCTTATTTAGCTTCTGTATTACTGAACTTGGCACAAAAAGTGGGACTGTGCTAATAAAGTTGCAAATGACACAAACTTGGGAGGGGTTGCGAATACAGAGGAGGATCAGGATATCATACAGGAAGTTCTGGATGACCTTGTAAACTGGAGTAATAAAAATAGGATGAAATTTGATAGCGGGAAATGCAAGGTCAGGTACTTGGGGACTAATAACAAGAATTTTCCTGTAAGCTGGGGTTGCATCAGTTGGAAGTGACAAAGGTAGAGAAGGACCTGGGCGTACTGGCTGATGACAGGATGACTATGAGCCACCAATGTGATGTGAGTGTGAAAAAAGCTGATGTGATCCTTGGATGCATCAGACAACGTATTTCTAATAGAGATGGGGTGTCAGTGCTGTTATACAAGGCCTTGGTGAGACCCCATCTGGAATACTCTGTGCCATTCTGGTCTCCCATTTTTCAGAAAATGAATTCAAACTGAAACAGGTGCAGAGAAGGGTAACAAGGATGATCCATGGAACAGAAAACCTGCCTTATGAGAGGAGACTCAAAGAGCTCAACCTGTTTAGCCTGACCAGAAGAAAGGAGAGAGATGATAGCTCGGGCTGAGTACGTCAGAGGGATAAATACCAGGGTAGAAGAGGCATTATTTAAGTTCAGCGTCAATGAAGATAGAAGAACAGACAGATATAAACTGGCCATCAGGAAGTTTAGATTTGAAATTAGACACAGGTTTCTAGCCATCAGAGGAATGAAATTCTGAAATAGTTTTCCAAGGAGACCAGTGAGGGCAGAAAACCTAGTTGGCTTCAAAACTGAGCTGGATAAATTTCCGGAGGGGATATTATGATTGGATAGCTCAGTTTGGCAGTTGACTGGTCTTTCACTAGTGGTGCTGGGAATGGCAAAGGCCTGAGAAGGGAGGTTGGATGGGGTGGGCTTGGTGTTATTACAGAGAATTCTTTTTTGGGTGTCTAGCTGGTGAGACTTACCCACGTGTTCAGGATTTAGTTGAGTGCCATATTTGGGGTTGGGAAGGTGTTTTTCCCCCAGGGCAGATTGGTAAGGTCTCTTGGGGTTTTCACCTGCCTCTGTAACATGGGGCATGGCTGAGTTGGTAGTGGATTTTCTGTGCCTTTAAAGTCTTTCAACAGTGATATGAGGTCTTATAGCTGAGTCTTATGTTAGGGGTTTATTCCAGGAATGGGTAGGTGAGGTTCTGTGGCCTGCATGGTGCAGGAGGTCAGACTAGATGATCCTTTTGGTCCATTCTGACCTTGGAGTCTGAGTCTTTGAACTTGTCTAGGTCTTTTAGAGCTCTGTTATAGCCTTGGCCTTTACAGCATCCTGTGGCCTGTTGTAGTGCATGAGGAGTTCACACTTGACAATTGGTTGGTGAAATCTCAGTCTGTAGCTCCCAGCCAGTTTGGGATTTGTGCCTGCTTCTGAGGTCGGTGCCCGTGCTCTGGAGCCTCTACAGGACAGTTTAACATAAGGCACCGAGAGGAGAGGTGAGTTCGTCAGGGTTGCACAGGGAGTCTGTGACAGAGCTGGGACCACAGCCTGAATCTGGGGCATTGCAGTTTTGTGCATGCACTACTCTTACTTCCTCCAGTGTACCCAGCAAGGCAGTGGGGTGACCTATCATGCTACGTCGCACCTTCCTAATGGGGGATAATCGGGCCACTTCTTCTAGCCGTATGTATGCCACGCCTCCTTTCCATGGGCACAGCTATCAAATCAGTGACATGCCAGGAGAGCCATTCATGTGGATGCTGGCTCTGAGGAGATTTCTTGGGGTCTTTTACCCAGACAGCTCTTCCTCAGCCAGTTTCTTGAGCTTCAGCTGGAGCCGCTCACCACAGCTGGGACCATACTTCCGTTAGTGAATAATGGTGATGAATGAGTTACTTATCTATGCTGGGGCAGTGGTGGGGGAAGCTTCTACTAAGGAGGGGAGAAAACAAGCCAAGGGGGCAAACGGTGATTTGAAAACCATGCTAAAAAATACTGCAGTTAATGTCTTAAATTTATTTTCCTTTTAGAGCTGTAGGCAGCAGCTGTTACACAATTAAAATACAGATTAATATAAAACCCTTTTCTGGAATGTAACCGTTTCTACATCCCTCCACTTCCTTAAAATTCCATCTAATAATGACTTGATGAACTTCCGAAATGCACCTAGAGGAACACTACATTGATAAAATTAAAATTTCTCCCCTAAAAGGTATATATTACCATTGCATGTAAGTCGCTACAAGAAAATAACCTTCCCACTTAGAGCCAGCCTATTCAGTGAATCAGGTATTTGGTATTCATTAAATGTAATTACACTTTAATTGGAGTTTAATCTTTTTATTTTTTTAGTTTCAATGCTGTAAGCCAAGCAGCCAAAGAAACAGAGGGATAGGCTCGCTTCCATCTGTTTAATAAGGTGTGGAGGCCCTTGGCTTGTAATAAGGCTCATGCTTCTTGACTGGGCTGAACTTCTAAAATACAGGTATTGTTCCTGGAGAGGAGAAAGCCAGTCAAGAACTCTACCCTTCTGTAGCACGTGACTTGACTGTTGTGCTTTCTGGGACAGTGGATATTGCATGTATTAACAAAATCGTAGTCTTCAACCAATGTTCACTCTTCCCTTTGATTGGGGTTCAGATGCAGTCAGACATCTGTGATGCTAAATGAAATAACATGGTTTGCTTTTGAGTTTCCATGCCCCTTAGTGAGTTAATTATACCCACACAGTTGCTAGTGTAGACAAAGCCTAAGTGCCTCAAACAGTGCTAGGCACTCTGCAGACACATACACCAAGCCTTAACTGTGAAGACAGTCGTGCATGTTGTGAACTTTAATACACACATTATCCTGCTGAAGTCAATGCAACAACTGATGTGCATAAATGTTTGCAAGGTTGGGCCAGAGTTGGTCCTTGCTGGTTGGAAAACAAAATGTGGGAGCATTTGAACATGAAATGGTTTACTTTAAAAAATAAAAACAAAAATAACGGTTTAAAGAATACATTTTTTTAAACTGCCCTTGGCTTAAAATGTAAAAATAGGGAGCTTTAAATGAATACAAAGGATGGATACCTGCTTCTCCAATTAGTGAAAGACAAACTAAAACTCTCCCCACCTCAGTGGAAAAGGCAGGTTTGTGTTCTTTGTCTGTTCCTAGCCATTTCTATGGTGTTATCACCACAGCTTGACCGTGGGACATAAGGCAACACAAACTGTACTGTGAGGAACTGCACATTGACGTAGGAATTGTTTAGGGCAGTGGTTTGTAGCCTGTGGTCCAGGGGCCCCCAGGGATCTGTGGAGTTATTGAAAGGGGTCCATGAATATATCTAGCCCCAGCTGCTACTGGCCAGCGATCCATGTTGGAGAGGGCTCTAAATCAGGTGTGGCAAACTTGCAGCCCATGGGGCTGGATCCAGCACACCAAGGGCACTGATCCAGCCTGCAGAGCTGCTTTCTGGGCTGTGCCTGCAAGCTATCTGCAGCGCCAAACTCCAAAGACAGGCTTCTGGCACGGCAGGGCCCGGCTTGCTTCTGACTCTCTCACATGATCCGAGTCACAGCACAGGGAAACAAAGGAAGTGCTCCAGTCAATGCTGGCTGAGCTCTGCTGTGGCCTGCCCACCAGTCTGTCACAGCAGGCTAGGCCAACTCCAGAGAGCCACTGCACTGCCCCTGTCCCGACTGTTCATTATCAGTCAGTCAGCATGCTTATTTGATTGACAGCACATTGCACAAATAACAAATAGAAAAAAGTGGCTGGGGCCCACATGAGAACAAGCCAATCAAAGGCCAGCATTCTGAATGACTGACAGGGAGTGGGCTGGGATGGGGAGAGGCAGGAGCCCAGCCTGCCTGTGACTGAGGCGGATCCCCCCCCCCCGGCCTACCACCAGGAGGTAGGGGAGGGGAAGGGAGTCAGGGAGTCAGCGTGGGGAAGGGGAGCCCACAGGGCAGGGAAAAGGAAGGGCATAGGAGAGCCTGTAGGTTGGGGAGGGGGAAGGGGAGCCTATGTCGCTCTGAACATGGAAGGTGAAAGAGTTGGGGAGCCTCTGCAGCAACATGGCCCATGGGAGGTGTCCTGCCTTCCAGTGCGGGCCCTGCACTGAATGAGTTTGACACCTCTGCTCTAAGTGAATTGTATTAGTCTGCTGTGATACGTCCTCACCACTTGGCAGCGGGGGGGCAGGTCCTCCACTGCCCTTCTGCATCACCACTGCCTGCAGTTAGTCCCTGATAACTTATCATTTGGGGGTCCATTAAATTTTTTGATGTTAAAAAGGGATCCTCATACTCAAAAAGGTTGGGAACCACTGGTTTAGGGTATTCCAGTGTAGCACTGACGGCAGGGTGGGAGAAGCTACATATTGCTCCCCATAGCAAATGCATATTGCTTTCAGTCCCACTATTTCATAGTTTGTGTGAGAGTCAACTGTGGAGTGGTTTCTTGAGCTGTGCTGTGTTCTTGCTACTGGGGCAGTCATCAGGGCTTCTGTTCTGCCCAAAGAGCTCACAAGAGCAGGTTACACTTTTAGAAAGGTGGGCAGCAGAGGAGACCCCCTAATTATCCGTGCAACGCTCCTCTGACTCCTCTTGTCTCTTTCTCTTTTGTTTCAGCTGACGGGAATTATTCAAGGCATGGTGGATGGGCAGCCAAATCTCCAGCAAGTGCTTGAGGTGAGCAGAATAACCTTTAGTTCCTGACCTTTGACCTCTGCTCCCCCTACCTCCCCCCTCCCAGGGATCGAACCGCGTAATTTGACTATGATTACGGCTTCATTACAATAACATTTGCTGTCACGTCGGTGACATGCTGTTGAGCGTATTGAACCATTGATCTGTCATCCCCAGCTGTTGTTGTCAAGGATGCTGACAAGATGTCCAGCGTCCTGCTAGTAGACAGGAGAGGAGGCGATTTGTACTTGAGCCACCCTTAAACAGCCAAGACATTCTTTAGACTGGTGCATTGTTTTCCTTTACCCCCTTTAAATTATTGCCACTACCTATTGAAATGTGCAATAATGTGCAAAGTATAGAAGAAAAAATGCCTCTAAAACCGAATCTGTGAGATGTGCAAATGTGGATAAAGTCCTAATAATGCCATCTGCTTAATGTTGAATTCCTGCAGCATTTAGAATTAATTAGCTTGAAAGTATTTTTCCATCAGTCGCTTTGGGTGTTAGTCCAATGGTGAAGGAAGCCTCTCCAGGAGAGCCCACTTAGGCTGCCGGCTGCAGTTCAATGCACTGTCTCTGTCAGGATAGGAGCTGCCATGTGGCCTAATTGTTTCTCATCAGAATAATTGCAACAATTGCTTAGGTAAGAAAATCGGAAGAAAGCCTTTAACATCCTCTGTGGAGATGGCACTTCATGGGTGCTCACATCAGGCTTTGTGGAAAGGTTACAAGTGTTGGTCCTCTGGTACTGAGACAGCTGGGGGAGAGGGTGGCACTGCAGCCCTGGGCTGGAGGTTGGGGGTGGGGAAGAAGAGCACCTATTCTAGAGCTGCTCGTTGGTGAAGCATCCTGCTGTGACGGAGCTGCCTGAACCAGGCTTGTCTTCCATCTCCACCCCTGGAGTGCGGCCTGAGGGCCAGCACCTGCCATCCAGATCGAATCCCTGAGCAGTAGAGAGAAGTCATGGGGTGGGATGGCACTAATCAAGTGTCTGAGAGAAAATTCTGGGCCAAGGATGGTGCTAAAGACTGCCTGAGTTGAGAGGGAAGCAGGCAGAGATGATGCTGGACTTCCCAAAGCATTTCTTGCCGAGAAGATGCACTTGAAGGCAAGGCGTTTAACTGAAGGAATCTGAGATGAAGCTGCAGGTTTTCCCCAGGCCAAACCAAGCAGATCTCTTGGACGGGAGAAAGAGGTTTTGGGGGTAAGGTCTTAACCCTCTGTATGTGGCATAGTGGAGCCCCAAGTGTAAGTGAGGATAAACCCTTTGAACAAAATCAAGTTAGAAGCTATTTTCCCTGAACCTTGGCACTCCATATGAGGATATGCTAGTCTCTTTGCTCTTCCTGTCTCCTCTCCACCATGCAGTCTCCTGACTTCCTCTGTGTCCCATCACTATTGCTGTGGGTAGGAGTGCTCTTCCTTAAGTGGAGGTGCTCAGATGTGTGAAATCACAAAGCTAACTGGATGTTCCCTATTGCTCCCACCTCTCATGGACCACCCAACTGTCATGTGACCCTGCTTTAACTAGTTGCTTTGGTGCCAAAATTTCTGTTTGTTAGAGTTTTGATGTTAAATGCTCTGGGTGCGTGACTGTGACTTGGTCGGTTGGGTTGTTTGGCCATTGCTGAGTGCACAGGTTTTATGTGGACACACACATCCCCATACTTACTGCACTTACTCTAAGAAAACCAGTGGAGTTCCTTGGAAATGACTTGCACAACGTATAAAACTTCATAGAGAATGAAAACCTTCCTATGGGTTTTGAAGGTGTCCAATGGAATTCTGTAGCAGTGATCCAGTTCTCTGTCAAACCCAAAACCAGGTCCACACCATGGAAAGAACCTACAGAAAATATATTTTCTATTGCATTCTGTTGACCTTTTCCGTAATGGTCTGATTTGCCTAATCTGTGGGTTGTGTCTCATTGTTGTGTCTTGTCTCACCTCCATGCTTTAGGCTGGGGACTGTCTTCTTTGTTCTTTGTCTGCACAGTTCCCAGCTTTGTGGGGCCTTGACCCTTGATTGGGGTCCTTAGATATGTCCGCAGCACAAATGATAGATCTGCCTGTTCCTAGATTAAGAATGGGATTCTGTGTTTGACTTCCCCAGGGGCTTGTTGGTTTGGCAGCCTGCTGCTGCTAGCTGTATTTCAGGTATGGGTAAGTGAGGCAGTTGTCTGCAGCTGTGTGTGGCCACCTTCCTTCCCCTCTCCCCTGGTCATGGTAGAAGTGAATAGTAGGTTGTCAGGCTGGAGCAGCCAAATGGCAGACAAGTCTGTTTTACCATTATTGCTGCTTATCCAGTTGGTATCTCCTCACATGCTGAAGGCAGGTAGCCACCTCTGTGGGGTGTGCTTTGTTTCAGTAACTGCACACATGAAGGTAAAAATTACCCACTGAAACATGAGAGACAGTAAAGACCCAGGGTGTAACGCTTGAGTGATGTAGGGCCTGCCATCTGGAGCTCTCAAGGCACTTCACAAGCAGCTCAAATGGCAGAACTATAAGAAGGAAGAAGTTGCCCAACTGTTTAAAAGAAGTGGATGTGGCTGTTGCATTTGTAATGATGTTGTTGTGCCTGCCTGTGCGCCCTGAAGTGTCCTATTCATTGTTGTTCAGGCTGTAGGTGAAAAATCCCATCCTGGGATAGTTGTTCCTCAAAAATAAGGGTGAGCTGAATGAGACTTTCTCATTTCCACCTCTTTTGTGGCTTATTTTTCCTTCCTTTCTCATTTCGTGGGGGCTCTCCTTGGTCTCTTGATTAATTTCTGGCTTCTTTGAAAAGTCTGAAGAACTTCAAGAACTGAGGGTACAATCATTATTGGTTGGAAACATTGAAATATAATGTGTGGTAACAGTGGATTTGGTGAAGAAAAGGAGAAAATAAGGCAGCAGGGGAGAACTAAGTGTTATTTAGGCATATTGTCCTATAGATAGGATATGATTACTGGTCTTCTGTGAGCAGAATCACTGTAGTAGTGCCTGGAAAGATCACCTGTGCTCTGGTCACCTGATGTTTCCTGTTAGAAATCTTCACAAGTCCAAATGTGCTCTTGCTGAGATGATGTGAGCAAACAGAAGCAAGAGGGATTGGGGCTGCTGCTGGATAAGGTCACAATTTTCTCCCCTTCTGATTACAAACAGCTTATCTGCCTTTAATTGTCTACAAAGCTCATCATCTTTCTGTACACTCCTTTCAGAGGGTCGATGAGTGGATGGCGAAGGAAGGCCTCTTAGATCCCAGTGTCAAGTCGATTTTTGTAACCTGTGGAGACTGGGATTTGAAAGTAATGTGAGTATGGACTTTGGTGTTGCATGCTTGTGGAATATGCTTCCTTTCCCATTGCCTGGCTCTTGCTGGTGCAATGGGATGACTTGTGTAACTTCACACAGGCTTTTATTTGGGGAGGCGGGAAAGAGCATGCTGAGTCTCCCCCCCCCCCCCCCTTGCTATTAATTCCCATGTCTTAGTTCTGCTGTGGTCCTGGCTTGGTTCAAGCCAATACCCACTTTAACAGTTGCAGCCGAAAAACTTGCCCTTTCTTTCTGATTCTGGCAGCATCCCCCTATTAACCTCCAGGCCCGGGTTCCTTGCAGGTATCGAGTCACCCCATGTCTTTGTCCCCAAGAGATGAATGGCAGAGAGAATGGGAGGAAGATCGAGCCAGGAGAAGGGCTTTATACCTGGTCACTTGAAGTGTTTAAACGGGCTTTGGGATTTTTATCCATTATCTCCTCTGAACTGACAAGGGCAGTAGGATGCTCCTTCTGGTCCCTGGCTGCTTGATCTGTGCCCTCTCCTGCATGCAGCCATGTGGGAATCATCTCGAATAAATACTTTCCCTTACCTGAAAGCGGTTCTGTTGACTGCCCTGCATTGCACACTGCCAGCATGGGCTGAGGGAATGAAGAGTTTTACAGTTTCATGCAGGGGTGGGGTGTGGGTGAAGGCAGCAGGGTGTATGTCTGTAGGGTGGTCACTGGTTCTGTATGACTGAATGAGGGGATGACTATTTGTTAGCATTTGGAGCTTTCGCTCTCTTCTTCGTGTACCAAAAGGGTGTTGGCTGCTAGGCAGTCGTCTTAAAAGAGGAATAAAAACCAGGACTCCAAGGCTGGAGTGCACAGATGGGTGCAGTCCTGGTTACAGATGGCTGGTTGATGCTGCAGGTGGCCATTTCGACACAGATGTTGCCATCCATGCCCACACTCACGTTTAATTGGGTCTATTGTTTAAAAAAGGTGGGGGGAATCCTAAATGCCTATGGAGAAAATGACCAAAATGTGCAACATGAGTTCCATGGTGTCACGTGGTGCCTAGATTCACTGGGGCTGCTGGAGCCACTCTGCACCTTTTTATTTTGAAGTGCCTGGCAGAGGCTGCTGTTCTTATCCCGTCAAGAAGGCCCGAGCTGGACCCATCCAGCACTAAACCCGACATCCACAACTCATTAGCTGTGCTGCATGGTTAGTAGTTTGCCATTCTGTGAGTTCCCCATCTTCAGGTGTCTGACGAAGTGGGATTTTCTCCCACTAAAGCTCACATGATAAATAAATTTGTTAGTCTTTAAAAGTGCCACAGGACTCCTTGTTTGTTTTGCTGAACCCAATTAACATGGCTGCCTCTTTGGAGTTTGTAATCAGTTTTCTCTGGTGTTAAGGATAAATAAAATGCACAAAACTCAGGAGAAGATTCCCTTTCCCAGTGTGGCCTTGGTGTAGCTGCTGATCCTTCTCTACTGACCCTCTGGTTACTGAGATCTTGAGAAATGGGGACTGATGTTGCAGCACAAATCGTGTGGAGATGATGGATCTGCTCTTATCCAGCCAAAATCATAGCACACATGCCATTGTGTCCACAGAGTGGTCTTTATCAGGGCCATGGCTAGAGGTGATTTGGACATCTTTCCCTTACATGTATTGATCTGACTAGTAGGGATTAATTTCCACTCTCTTTAATATTTCACATTTTACCAGAGACGAGTGCAACGAAGACTTCAGGGGTGTTAGCCAATCATTTCTGCTCTGTTCTCCTCTCCCTTCCAGCTGTATTGAATCAGACCTTGATCCTAGTGCTTGTGGTGGCAATGGGGCCTAGGGGTGTCCATGAACATGGCCAGTTCCCCCCTCTCTTTCACTGTGCATGTAACAGGTTCTCTGTGTGGTGTGGTCAGCCTCGGTTAGTACCTGTACAAAATGGGGCACTTTCTGGGGTTTGTGGTCACAAGCTTTATTTTGAGGAGAGGGGAGTTCTGGCCTCTTTATTTTGGGGCTGCTATTTTTTCTTCAAGGCCCCTAAACAACTGTTCAGCATCCCACACGTGTCCTCTGGCCTTGAGTACGAAATGCAGAATGTTCTCTGAGAATGCTACCTTGGCCTGACCACCAATACGTGTGGTATCTAGAGTTCAGTGAAGTCCTCGTGTGTGCACTTGGCCCAGCGTCTCTGGAAACATCTGTTCCAAGGACACGTGCACTCCACCTCATGTCTGCCTTGTGCATGTCTTAGCTCATTGCCCTGACTCCACTAGGTTGCTCCAGCCCCACATTAAAAATGCAGTTGTCCTCAGAAGTTGTTTGACTACAGGATGCTGAGCAGAGCAGGGTGACCAGCATCACCCTCCCGAAAGGATGTGGGAGGCGCTTTGCGGTTTGACCAGCCAGAGGCATTGTGTAGCATGCTGGGGCCTGGGTGCTTTGCTCTCCATTTGTGACTTTTTGTAGCCATCCATTTGGAAAGGATGATTCCACACCTGGCCACAAAGGTGCAATGAATGTTTCAGTTCTCTCTTGTCTTTGTGTTAACCATTAACTTCAGGACTTGATCCCTAACCTTCTCCAGGGCAGAGTGGAAAATGCATTTAAGTTTTCCATGCTCATGGAGATGATCAGTCTGCTTGCAGCCTGTTACAGAATAGTACATCCCTCTGTTCCTGCTCTGATTGGATGATGCCCTGTGTGGTGTCGCGTCTGATTAGTGGCATGCCAGTGAATGGGGCTTGAGTGAGAACTCGCTGCCAGCTCAGGCTTGTCTCATTTCCCTTTACTTTTATCCATCACTTCACATGCCAATTCTCCCTCCCGAACCAATTAAGTGTGCATGTCTTTAGACACGTTGCCAAATAGGGTTTAGCAAAGCAGAACTGAGCTGTATCTCTTTTAAACAGGAAAGTCAGAGAGATGCAACAGGGCTGTACAGACACAAAGATGCAACTTCTCAGGTGCTGCATGTCCAAGAAGCATTCCTGTCATGCCCTGAGAGCTGTGCAGCGTGCTCTGGGAGAGGCCGCCTAATGTGCTATTACTTAGTGTCTAAAGCAGGAGTGTCACACTCGTGGGCTGTGGCAGGCCTTAAAGGTACTTCAAGTGGGCCGTACATACCATAATTCAAAGTAGTACGGCACCCTTGGGTCATCACAGATCACCAGCTATGCAAAACTGTGCTCCATGATCCCTCTCTCAGGGAGAGCGTGGTCCTGTGGAGCACAGTCACGAGTTGGATGGAACTGGGTCGTGGGCCACATGTTTGATACCCCTGGTCAAAGTATAGGTAACTGCTGTGTCTCCGGGCAGGGTTCGAGTAAGGGGAATGCCCTGGAATGGTGTTCCAGGGCCCCCTAATTTTAGATGGGGAACGTGCTGGAGTGCTGCATTCTGGGGCCCTCTAAAAATAGAAAGAACGTGCCGGAACACAGCGTTCTGGCCCATTCCCCTGGGGCCAGCTCAGGGAAGGGGCTTTGGGCTGGGAGCCGAACCAGCCCTCCCCTCCCTTTCCCAGCACTTGTGCAGGCCCCGTCCCTTCCTGCTGGGCCCGGGCCTGTCACCCTCTTGCTGGCCAGCACCACGGCCACCTTCCACCTGGCCTGGCTTGGCTCCTCAGTGGTATGGGTTAGGGGCCCTGGGGGTTGGGGTGTGTGGAGGGGTTGGGGGGATGAAGAGGATGGAGTGGGGCAATGGGGACAAGGGGACTGAAGGGGGCTAGGGAGGTGTGGAGGGGTTGGAGGCTGAAGGGTGTGAAGATGGGGGAGCTGGGGGTGGGTGGTTAGGAGGGCTGGAGTGGGGGCATGGGGACAGAGAGCTGAAGGAATGGGGATTGAGGAAGACTTGGAAAAGACGGGTCTGATGGGGGCAGGCATTTTGGGGCCTGTAGCTGGGGTGTGGGGCACTAGCTGAGGTGGGGGGACAGGTGTTTGTGGGGCAGTAACTGGGGTTCGTGAAGGGGGGCCTGGACCAATGGGGGAGGGCGGGGGGGCAGAATTTCAGCAGGGTTCTGGGCCCAGCCATATTATACTTTAGTCCCTGTCTGCGGGCATGGGGAAAGGGTGCTGGCTGCTTGTCCGACTGTCAGAGGGCTAGATGGTTGAGTGCATTGCAGAGATAATTTGGCAGCATTTTCTGGTACTAAAGTCCTCTCGCATTCCAGAGGAGCACCACTAAAACTAGGTCAAAGGCGTCTGGCAGAATACGAGGCTATTCCAGACTTTTACAGGCTGTCTGCACGGGGATGGGAATAGTAAAATTACCTCTGCTTGGTGCAGAGCCCTTTCAGCGCTCTAGGATCTCTGATCCCAGATAGTCCCAAGGGTTTCTCTTGCTCTCCACCTACGGAGCATTTTAAGCTCCTCTGGGATGAAACACTGCAGCTATTTGGAGCTAGCAGACCTGCAAAGAAGGGACAGGAACTTTTTTGAAGAGGTGAGATGAAGAATAATGTGTTATTGAAATGGTAGGAGGAATCGGAGATGTGGACCTGGCCAGGATACCTGAACTAACCCACTTGCTCTGATGAGAGTCTGCTTGCTAACAGCCATAAAGGGGCAGGTTCTCTTCATTTCTCTTAGGCCCTCTGTTAGCATGGTACCCCTAACAATATGGCTTTCTCCCTTAGGAGAAGAACGCCACCTACTGAGTCAACACTATTTCTCATGGATCTTTTCCTTGCTTATGAAATCTGCAGAAGTCCTAGCCAGAGAGTGGCCTTCTTTCCACCCCTGGTTCTCCTTTTATCAAGCTTCCTCTTTCAATAATGATTTCCATTTCTATAGCACCTTTCATCTAAGTCCCAAGTGCAAACACCTCGAGACCCTCTCTGCCAAGGGGGCCAGCTCCAGTCTTTCTACCCAGATTTCTCCTGCTGTGTAATGACCTTATTTCCTATTCGTCTTTGTTGAGTCATGCTCGGTGAGAAAGCTCAATGCTGAGGAATCTTAGGGCTTCACACCTTCCCAGGTTTCTGGTTGTGGGTTGTCCTGTCTGCCTTTGGGTATTTTCAGTGCCCCTGTCACTAGGATCAGAGGACAATGGTGGGGAGGGGTGCCAAGGAAGATGAATGCCCAGAGTCTGTTTCTCTTCGACTGGACCCATGCTGCAGTAGCTGTAACAGCCTTTGCACTTGCTCCTCCCTACCAGAGGCTCCAGACGCTGTGGTGGGAGGCCAGCAAACAGGCGGAATAGTGGTGGATGTGGGTAGAAGTGAGCCCCTGCTTCGGTGCTGGAGATATGGACGGGCTGGGTAAACAAGTAAGGTAGAAAAAGCCGGAAGAAGGCAGTGGCTAGCCTGCTAAACCCAGTAGTGGCTGGATGCTATGGGAATTCCTGTGCTGTAAGGCAGCACCCTGGGAATATGATGTCTAGTGAAATCCAGAGCTGAAACCCGGCTGCTTAAGGCTTTGAGACGTGTGATTGGCTTCAAAGCTCTTAGGTAACATGGATCATTTGGTTAGAGGCTTGGTTTTTCCTGTGGAGTAGAGCTGGCTTGGAATGCCACAGATCTCAGGTGATTTCTGTCCCATCTGCCTCAGGCAGCTGGTGATACGAATCACAAGATCCAGCAGCTTCAAGAGCTGGGCTGTAGAGGTTCTGCAAAGCTGGTGAGGATGCTCAGTCCTGCCACAGCCACCTGTGACAGGCTGTAAACCATCAGCATACATGGCAGAATAGGAGAGACTCCCTGTGTTTCTGAGGCTGGTTAGATCTCTGGCAGAGACAGAGTGCCAAGCTCCAAAGGGGGTTGAAAATGAGAAGCTGATCCTGTCTTTGTGTTTGGATCGACTGGCTTTCAGCACCGCTGATGAGCATGAGCCAGGCTGGAGAGGCAGCGATGGCTCTTCCCTCTTGTTAAGATGCAATTTCTGTAATGAGGAAAACCTCTTGAGTGGGAACATCACCTTTCTGAAGGCTTGTCCTGACAAGGCAATTCAAGCCAACAGTCACTCATCAGCCTCAACAAATACAAGTCACTCATTATAAAACCTCTCCCCAAACCCCCTGCACAAGAATCCCCGTCCCCAGACAAGGAAATGAATCATACTCCTGCTCTGAATACATCATGACAGTAGTGGCTCTAATGAGAGAGGGCCGTTCATTCTGGGTGTAAAGATCCCTGTGTCGACACAGAAAAGTTATTAATTAAAGAAGAGCTACCTGCAGCAAAAGATGAAAGAGGCACCAGAACTGCCAAGCTAGAACATGTGAGTGAGGATGCAGCCTCGTTAGGCACACAGGTCCTCAGGCCTGTGTTTGCTCCACAAGAGAATTCCTTTAGCCACTGCAAGGAGTGACTTTCGGAATTGAAAAGCTGCAGGGCCACACTCAGACCTGACATAAAGCAAGCTCAGTCTCTGGCCAAAATTCAGCATTGTTGTACCTGAGATGTAACTGGTGCAGTGATTAGGTGGCTGAACGTCCACTGAGGTAGCATTTCATGACAAGTGCAGTGTACAGCTTCGAAGGGGCAGCAGCTTATGCGGGTATGTGATTTCAATGGAAATAGCGAGTGTTTAACATGGAGCACAGCTGAGCTCTTGTTCTATGAGCTCTTTGGGGGAGAGGATTGGGTTTAACATGTTTTCCCTCCTGTAAAGTGCTGTTTTATCTATTTGCATATAGGGGCCCCATCACATCTTAGATATTCATGGATTCGTCTTTTGACACCCCTCTGACTTGAGAAGTATTATCCCCCCATCATAAAAATTAAGTGTCATACCAAGGGTCATTTGCACAGTCTGTGGCAAAGCTCTCCAGAGTCCTTGTCCAACGCCTTAACCATCAGATCATCTGCCTGACGCTGGGCGCAGTTACAACATTCTGTCAAAAGAGCAAGCCCCATCAGATATGTGAGTGTATGGGGGACATCACTGGCAGAGAGCAAAGCCGCTTATGTAATGCTGTCTGCAGCAGATCAAAGGGAGTGAATTCATTTCTTCATAGAAAACTACATGCGATGAAGTTTTGTACTTTGTTATGGCAAGTGCCCTCTTTCTCCTGCGGTGATAAACATGGTGAGATAGCTTGAAATATTTATAGTCCTTGGTGCACTTCCTAGGGTGCGCCTAAGTGAGCTTTTAGCAGGGAGTTACGCCCTTGTTTTATTGTATTTTACCAGTTTAATTCTTCTTTTGCAAGTTGTGCTAGCAAGTCAGCTGCACATTGAGAGCAAATCAGCACTAGTTACAATGAAGGAGGCCAACTTGGCAGTCTCAAGGGAGGAATAGTTTTGCTTCCTCAAATCTGGGACCTCAGTGGTTCAGTGGGGTGGCACTTTCTAGTCTTTAAACTCTAGAGGGTTGGTTTAAAATCCATGGTAGGTCACGAGTGAGAGTGAATCAGTAGCGTAAGTCCTGTCCTTTGTGCGCATTATTCTGCGTCACAGTGAATGGGATGGGGTGGGCGGTCTCTGCTTGGAGCATGGTATTGCAGACCACAGTAGAGGTGCATCAACAGGACAAGGAAACCTTGCTTTCTCTGACTCTAGCCAGGCTTTCAGGCAGCTCGGAAGGGGCCTGAGATATGGGTGTAGCGTAAGCTGTGGCAGGCCAGGGAGAGGTGCAGCAAAGCTGTGTGCTAGAAGCCCAGGACAGGAACAGCTGTGGGGTGAGAGTGTCTGCAGACTGGGAATGGAGCATCATCAGGCAGAGATTGAGGTGCACTGGCAGCTCTAAGAGGGAAAGGTCTGTGAAGGTGTCTCTCTGTGTGCTCAGTTCTAGCAATAGTGGGTGAGTCCCTCATTCTAGTTAACAAGCCACACCGACTAAATCGGCATACCTGAACACCACAGGCTTCTGTGTTTTAAAAGCAAGAGAAACTGACATCACTTCTGTAAAATAAATTCTGTCTTTATTTTTTCTTTGAAGACTTCCCCCCCCCCCATATTTATTTCAAATGCTTAGCATTCTTAGCCCTCAGCATGCCTTTGCAGTGACTGCCTCTGGAGGTCCTCCTCTGTTCTGGGTTCTGTTTGAGATCTGGTGGCTGTTTGAGGAGTCCTGTGCTGAAGGGCCTGATTTCTCTGAGATGTGCAACTTTCCCTGAATTGCTATAAAGGGGAAAGGCTCGTAACTGAACCGTTTCTATAGGACCCACCCTGCCAAGGACTGTAAATGACAGCATTGCTAATTGTCAGCACGCACAGGGTAAGAGCCCTGTTTCTGCTGTCAAAGGAGTTGGAGAGGTGCTGGTTGAAAACATAAAAGGTTATGACACAAAGCAGACTCAAGAAGGTGCAGTTTCCGCTGTTTGGTGATGAGGATCATAGAATAAGGGCCAGAAAAAGTGTAGCTGATATTGCAGACAATAGAGAAGATCCGAAGAGATGGGGAAGGGTGAGAACATCTGGGAATTAAGTGGATAAGTACCATTGGAACAGCTCACTGAGGGGTGCTGTGGAGTCTGCACCATGGAGTGTCCTTCCATTGAGACCTTCCTGAGAATGATGGTCTAGCTTAGTCACTGGTTATTGGGCTTAACAGCATTCACGTGTGTAATAGTGAAGACTAATTCCCTTCAGTGCAGGAATCACTCTTCTCTCCCATTTCAGCTAGTCCACTTAAATCTTGGGGTTGTTGAAGTCTAATGTAATTTGTAATGCATGCGCTTGCTTGAAAGTATTTTATCCTTGTTGTAGCTGCTTTTGGGGCCATTTCTCCATGTGGGTTCAGTACTCTCATGTCTTTTTCCTCTTCAGTGACAGAGACCTATTGGGTCACCTTGAGTTGGTCCCAGTGTTTTACTTACAGTGCCTTCTCAAGTGTTTTGCCCAGCAATCTTCTGCAATTTCCTGAAGAGTGGGGATGCAAGCATAGTTCAGGGGTTCACAGGGTTCCTGCCCTGAAGGAAATGAGAACTGACAGTAAGCCTTCCTACTTATTAAGAGTATCAATTCCACCAGATGTCCTATTCTGTGTGCTTGGTCATAGTACCTGCTTCTTGCTGAGCTTTCCAGAGATAGCTCCTGTGTTCTGGGGTCATCCAGGCTGGACTTTGAAAGACAGAGCAGGATGCGCAGAGCAAAGAGAAGTGCAGTGGGGAGGAAGAGAGAAATGGAACAGCAATGGGAAGCATTGGCAGCGGGAGTGTGGGAAAAATCTTATGCTGCTCTCTGCTGAGCTCTAGCTAGCACTATCGGCCTCTCTTTGGACTGCAATTCCTCTGACCTTTCAGCTGTCTCCTCGCCGTCATTGTTCTGGGGTGCATTTTTTTCCTTCTCATCTCCATGTTCCTCCGTATTGTACCTTGGATGCATTGATTCCTGTCTGCACAGTGGACCAGTGAGCCCTCTGGGACAATGCTGGGGTTGGTCTGTAAACTGGCCATATGTGAAGGATGAATACAACTTGCCCTTCTCCTCTGAGGCCATGTGTGTCCTCTCCAGTCTACCTGCTGGGGGACTGGGGCAAGGTTGCCATGGCCTCTCCGCCTCAGCTTGCTGCTCTCCCAGCTCTGAAGAGAGCTGTTACATTTTTCTGGACCATTTAGTTTCCCAGTGGTGATCCTAATTCTTCACAGCACATATGGGCCATTTCTGGGTTATTAAAAAGACCCCTGAAAGGGAGCTGCCCTCTGAGCTAGTGCTCTTCCATGCAGTTAATGATGGGAGGGTTTGGCTTGTATCATGAGGTTTTAATATCTCCCAAACTCTCTCTGTTCTAGGAGGATGAATTAATACCCATCTCTCCTTGCAGCTTCAGAGAATGACCCTTGTGCTTTGTCTCCAAGCAGTGTGGGAGGAAGACTGATCCTACCTGGTGTAATACAACCTTGAATTCTCAGAAGCAAATCCACTAGCTTTCTGTGTGGAGATCAAGGGAGCGCCTAAAGGCTAGCTGGCCAGGTGTCTCTCTCTCATGTGGCTACACTTGTATTGTGTGACACATCAAGGTGCCAGAACAGCTTCCATTCCTTAGGGCCCAAGCAGCTCCACAGTTACTGGGGAAAGGTGATTGCCTTTGTCTGATAAGTTAGCCGAAGGAAGGATTGCAGCTGTTACACGGCAGGTTGTAGATGGATGGATGGATGGATGGAGGCGGTTATGGGAGGTTCTCAGCATCTCAGTGTCATATGAGCACTGTAAAAGGAAGCAAATTGTTTTGGTCGTGTATTTCAGGTGTGGGGACTCTGCCCCAGGCCACTGCCTTTGGAAGATGCCAGGTGAAATGCAGCAGCATGACACAGGCGGGTGGGCAGTCTGAGCAATGCAGAGCTCTTGGCTGGAGTGTGCGGATTGGTGCATGTACTGCCCAGAGACTCTGTGGGATTTCATGCAGGGTTACAGTGCCTGCAGAGAGTAGTCCAGAGGCAAGGCCACATTCAAAGAAACCAGAGCCTGGAGGGCTACCTCATCTATAGCCAAATTCCTGGTGATAGCTGTGGGCCTGAAGCAAAGTGACGTTTAGGGAGACCTCACCCTGCCAGGCTTGGGGTGGATTTGTTGTTTGGCTAAGATGGGAGTTGGGTGGGAGGGCTGATTAATTTCCCTTTCTGTGGCCAGGGTATGCGAAGATGCTAACTTGCCATGTCTGAGGTATTCCCATAGACCCAGTAAGGATTTGGGTGAGAGAACCCAGAGGAGTAAAGAGAATCTCCGGGGGCCTGACAGTCCCTTTTCTCTGCTGATTCTCTCTTGCAGGCAGCCTCAGGCTGCCTGGCTCTTTGTTAAGAGAGTGACAGCGATGTGACACTGTGAAAATAATTACTAACAAATCATGGTGGTGACTGCAAACAGCTCGCTGTCTTCAGAGGCTTGTCAGGGAGCATTAGAGCAGGACTGCAGGAGCCACAGGAACTCGTGTGTTTGTGCGCAAGGCTGGGCCTGAGCAGGAGCTCTCAGACCTGCCCCCACCATCCCTTCTCTTTCCTGCTCTTTCTGGCCATCTCTTCTCCCTGTATCTTTTTTTTTATTTTGCCTGCCAATTCTGCATTCTGCTTGGGAGAGGCCAGGGTGGTAGAAGCAGGCTCTGGGTTGAGGGGCCAAACGCAGAAGAGTGGGAGGCACCTGAGGGGAAGCACAGACGGAGATGTGGGACAGGCATTAAGTGTTTCTTCTGGCTGCTGTCTCATGCCCAGGATGCAAGCACCAAGTTTATGACTGGAGAGGCAGGGCTGCCTCTGCTGGGTCCATGTCAGTCTTCTCTGCAAGGGCTACAGCTCCCCTCCTTTGGTCTTCTGACAGCACAGGTAACTGCCCTAGTGGCAGGGATACTCCCTGCCTGCACAAGGCCATGAAGTTGTTGCACCCTTTTATGGCCTTGTAATAGGCTTGGTCCCTGCCCTGATGAGCTTCCATTCTAGCTGAAACAAAATACAGGCGTGTGCATGTGCTTGTTGTGATAGATGGATATGGCTGAAGTGGTGAAGACTGGCCATGTGCTGTGGTGCCTCCAGCAAGGGAAAGGGGTGTGTTTTGAATTTTGCTCTCCTATCCCAAAGCATCTAACATGGGAGCCGAGAGCAGAAGACAGTTGGGGAAGAACAGCTAAGCCCAGAGAGAGGTGAGAAGGGAGAGAGTGTAGGAGACCCAAGTTAGGGGCTGGTTTCTGGGTTTGTGGGGTTGCAGGGGTTGGACTGCCACAGAGACATTGCATTGCTCCACAGTGACCCTTCCAGGCTAGTCTGACATGGTTGGAAAGGTGGGTGACAGAGAAGAGGCAGAACCTTGGCAGGCCCTGCAGAAGGAGGGTGGGGATAAGAGGCTTCTCTGCAAGCAGCATTGCGTGTTTGGTGGAGAGGACAGAGGCGCAGGATGGAGAGTCTCACACATGTATGCAGAGTGGGTGAGAGGGGCCTGAAAGAAACTTGTCAGTTTCAAAAGGGATAGCCGTGTTAGTCTAGTCCAGTGAAAAAACAACAAGGAGTTGTGTGGCACTTGAAGACTAACAGATTTATTTTTTGCATGAGCTTTCGTGGGAGAAGATCCCACTTCCTCAGATGCTTCGAAGATGGGTGAACTTACAGAAAGGAATGAAACTAAATGCAAGGGGGTGTAAAACATAGGATCAGGTCATAAAGTAACAGCAAATCAGAGCAGTTTACAGACTCAAACCGTGGGAAGCCTGAAGTCAAATTACCCTTTGTAATGTGAAAAGAACTGAGACTATGGGTTCTTTTCCCATTACAAAGGGTAATTTGACTTCAGGCTTCCCACGGTTTGAGTCTGTAAACTGCTCTGATTTGCTGTTACTTTATGACCTGATCCTATGTTTTACACCCCCTTGCATTTAGTTTCATTCCTTTCTGTAAGTTCACCCATCTTCGAAGCATCTGAGGAAGTGGGATCTTCTCCCACGAAAGCTCATGCAAAAAATAAATCTGTTAGTCTTCAAGTGCCACACAACTCCTTGTTGCTTTTTTACTGAAAGAAACTGTCTTACCAAAAGTGCAATTGTGCTGCTGTGAGCTGCATGCAGACTAGGAGGGCACAGCGTACTGGTGGGTAGCACACCCAGTGTAGATCTAGCCACAGGGAGGGCTAAGAAAGGTGCTGACAAGAGATGGGGCTGTAGCTTTTGTTTCTCCCTGCCAGGAGCATCGGAGATCCAGGCAGCCTGTGTCTTGAGCACCTGGGTAGTCTTTGAAGAAGAATGAGGTCTCACAAAAGCCTTCCTGATGTGCAAGTGGGTAGCTTTCCTCCTCTGCCTCTGGCTGTTCCTTATTCCCCTCCTCGGCTCTGGTTAAGGAATCATTTGCACCAACAAGTGCTTCTGGGCTAATAATCGATGCATGGTGAAAGGGAAAACAGGGAATGTGTTTAGTCCCTGGTCTGCTCCAGCAAGCCGCCCCTTCCCTATTCTTGCTCATTTCTGACTGTCAGATCTGGAAATAATGTTGCTGGCGTGTCTAACTAGATGCAGAACGTGATGGTGGAGGGGGAGGCCTCACTCACCAACTCATACAATATTTATACAGGGGCTGGGAGTCAGCTGCAGTGACCTCTGGGGTCACACAGTTAAACAGCTTCTGCACCCCCTTGCATTCTAATTGCTGCACTTGTCCTTTGCTCTGGAGAATTTGCCTGCTCTGTGTCTGGTGAAGCACGTGCTGATGGCAGCCTGCTCCAAAGGCAGAGGAGCATGCTGAAAGCCAAACTTGTGTTTGCTGATGCAGACCTAAACTGGAGCTTAGTGCTTCCATGGAAAATCAGATTCAGCCGTGTTATCTGGGGTGCCAGGCTTCTCAGAGCACTACAGAACTGGGAGAATCCTGGGGTGGTAACCATGCTGAGAGCTTGCCTCGGTATGTTCCTCTCTGCATCCCAAATGTGTGTGATTTTCTGAGTTTTGTATCTTCGTGGAGGAGTGTGTTTCCTTCTTCCACTGGATCTGTTTTCTTTCCCTGATGTTGCTGCAGCTAACTTCAAAGAGAGGGCACAGAAGTCGGTCAGGAGGGGGAGCCTTAGGAAGGCAGCACGAAGGACCATGCTGAGCATTTTGATGCTGAAGAGGCAAGAGCCCTGCCAGAAGAGGGTCTTTGTCTCTTGGGTTAGACCACAAGGCTGCAGTGCGAATGATGCAAAAGAGGAGGTGCTTCTAAATTTGTTGCTGTGAGGAGAGGAGGGCAGACATGCAAGGCAGAGAAACTGTAAGGGACGGATGTTTCCTCAGCCCTACTCCACCACCAGGAGTCTGGTGAGGAGAACACTGATAAGTGGTCCCAAATGATGCTTCCCCTAGATCGGAGGTTCTTTCCAGTGGAAATTGAGATACACAGGCGGAGCAGCAGATGGAAGCCTGAGGAGAGTGTGCAGTCCACCTGCCTTAATTGGAGAGCTGTCATTAATGTTCTGATGTTGCTTTTCCTGCAGGATTCCTGATGTGCCTTGGGACTTGGTGTTAAGTGCCTGCTGAGGGAGAGCTGTAAAACTTCAATATGCACTGGGCAGCCCCAGGCCCTTGTGCAGCTGGATTGCAAGGCTGTGTGTCCTCTTACCAGAAATATAAAGCCCTGCAGGACATTTTGCTGGGGTCTAGGGACCCCGCTAGCTGCCCACGGTCCTTAACCTGCTTTGATGAGTTTAGAGACCCCTTTCGTGGCTGGGAACCAACTGAGCTGAGATTGTGGACTAATGGCACTTACCTTGTTTTATTCATCCACCAGTTGTGCTAAACTCTGGCTCGCTCTGACTCCCTGCCTCAGAGAGATTGCAGTCTGAATAACCAGGATTGGTAGAGGGTGGGGTGGGAAAAGAGAAGCAGAAGAAGAAGGGAAGGGACTTGCTGGCACTCTCACAGAAGGTGCCCCCCATGGACCTTTGTTCAGAGATTTCTGGTGGCAGTACCATTTGCCCTGGGTATGTGCTGCAAGCATGCACGTGCCCTGCAGTGTGGTTCTGTGGAGCCCTCTGGGTTTCTTCCCACTGCCCTTCGACCTGAGATGCAGCATCAGGTGTGCCCACTTCCCCTGATGTCTGTTTTGCTGTGAGCTGATTCTCCACCATCCTAGGTTAGCTGGTGGAAGTGAAAAGGGTCACCTGGCAGCTATCACATGAAACAACCCTGAGTCATTAGCTATGTGTTGCTTTCTTCATCTGTCCATGAAGATCACTTTTTTGGGGCTATCACTTCTGGAGCTTTGGGGTCTGGGCATTTTTAATGGTAGGGCCTCCATTTACTATGTTCTTCAAGGAAATTTTTTGTTATAAGCGCATCCTAAGTTCATACAAAGTGTCTTGTGAATTTCCTACTGACCAAGTCACTTAGTGCCCAGTATTTTTCCTGAAGTCATGTCAGACTAGAAAGGACACTGCTTTCCATACCAAACTATGGAGAGAACTTCCAGACTGTCTGAATCATGGATGGATCCAGATGCTCCACTGTCTCCACTCAGAGTCTCAAGATGGATTGTTGGGTATTCTAGCTCATATGAGTCCATTAGCACCCAGCCTTCTCCTAAATTACTAGCCAAGTCTGCAAGGTCTCGGTCTACCTCTGTGGCATTTTCTAGGGCTGTTCTAGGTGCTGAGATGTGCAAAACCGTACTTCAGCACAAATGTTTCCCAAACCCTGTGCTTTGGCTCATGCCTCGAGGTCAGATGCTGTCACTGGGAACAAAGCTCTGTCCTCAGTATTACTTGTAGACGTGGCCCTGAAGCTCCCTCTGTCTGTGGGGATGCTGCTCTGAAGCCACCTGAAGTGGAACAGCCAGGGTACAATTCCTGGCTTCCTTCTCCTTGTCTTCAGAGTTTTCTCTCACTAGACTTAGTGGTAGAGAAGGAACTGAGGGCTCTTGTGTCCATAGTATAGGGCGTGGGGTGAGTGGGCGCTGCTACTGAAAATCTCTGAACAAATGGGGGGGGGTAGGGTGTCTGTGGGGCACCCAAAGAATGCCAGTTACTGCATTAGGTGAGTAACTTCTCTTTTGAAGATCCTAGACATCGCTTCATTGATTTGGAAAGGTGCCAAGTTTCTGTTGGTCTCTGGAGCATCAAGCCAGCCCAAATCCTAGTCTCTGCATGGTGATGATGTTGATAGATGAAAACAAAAAGCCTCAGTCAGATCTTGCTTCTACCAGTAACTCATTGACTTCAGGTAGAGTTGCTCCTGGTTTATCCCAGTGTAGAGGGAAGCAGAATTAGGCCCAACAGGGAGAGCTATGAATCTCCTTAAAAGAAGCTGTTGAGCATTAGTGCTTAGATTTATTGTAGAATCACATGGCTGCAATTGTTGATGAATATTTTCCTCTCTGTCTCACAGCCCTGCTTTTAATTTTGCGTTAGTGACTGGGCTAGACGCTAGACAGGGCCAGTCCCAACAAAGGGCTGACCCTGGTGAATGCCGTCAGCTCTCGTTAGAGTGTGTGGCAGATGAGGGCACTCCGAGCTTTTCAGAACTAAGTCTGCAGCTGGTGAGTTGAATGGTGACTCGTAGAGCCTGGTGTTTTGTGGTGTGGGGGCTGAACTGGGTTCCTTGTGTACAAATTGCACTTGTCGCCTCCAGGCTTCTCTGGGTGTTTGAGTGTCGGGTTCCTGCTACGTTCCTTTGTCCCTAGTAGAGTTTGAGGGAGGAAAGCAGGGACGTTGGCATCGGGATGAAGGGTGGCAAATACCTAGTAAACTGTTTACTCCGTGCAGGATGGTTCAGGAAGGGTATATTTCAGTGCGGCAGTTCTCAGCTCTCCACCCCTGTGGACCGTGTGTGTGCAGCACTTTGGGGTACGTGTGCCGCGCCCCCCGCCCCCATATATATGCTGCCGGCGTGGCACACGGGCCGTACACTGGGCCAGTGTCTTCTCCAGTGCAGTCTGAGTCCCAAGCAATGGGAATTACAGCCCCACTCAGAGGCCTTCGTGGCAGAAGTGTACCACGCACAGACAGAAAAACGCGTCCAAAACAAACTGGAGAGGAAGTGATGGTTCCAACCATGAAGGCCCTTGGATAATTGCTAGGTCTGTGCCTGTTGGCCTCATTACATTAATCTGGTTAAAGATGAAGGGGAAAGAATGACACGCCAGTGAGTGTGCTTCTGTGGGAACAGCTTCCCTTCTCAGGTGCTGGGCTTGTGATGTTGGGCGTCACCACACCTCCCCAGGCCCTGCAGTTACCCTGCTGTCTCCGTACGCCTTGTTGTGTGCTCTTCCTTGCATGTTGCATCTTGTCTCTTATTACTAATGGAGCATGCATGCCTTTTAGCTGCTGGTCAGCCCTCATTAATATCTGGAGGTGACAGGTTGACATTTGTAGGAAAGGCTTTCAGTGACCTTCGTGCTGTGCATGTAGTACCTGGCTCTGACTCCTTTATCCTGCTGGGGCCTGGGGATGCTTCCCATCTCTTTTCAAGGGGAGTAAATCACTCTTTAACTCTTTCCAAGCTGCCAGCAGCATACACCAATGGTGTCCAACAGTTCTTTTACAGTTGCCAAAATTGTAGTGAATGTGTTAACACTTTTCTCACAAGACAAAAAAAAGTTTGTACCATATACTTGCACTATATACTCCATATAGCAGTGGTTTTCAAACTTAGGGTTGGGACCCAATATTGGGTCGCAGACCCTCTGGCGCTAGGTTGCAGCACCCCCTGCTGGCACTGCCGAAAGACTGGAATGCATTGCTCAAAGATGTAATTGTTGGGTCGCGGGCATAAATGGTTTTTTTTCAACTGGGTCCTGAGAGAAAAAGTTTGAAAACCACTGCGATATAGGACCCAAGGACAAATCTGTGATTGTTAAGGGCGGAGAGGTGCTAAATTAAGACAATGTCATTATTTTGTATCATCCAAACACACTTACATAAATATACTGTAGGCACAAAAAAGTGGATACTTTTTTGAATTGGTACATTTATTAATGAATTGTATAAAAAATTCTGTTTAAAAGATATGAGTGGTAGAAGTGAAGTACCAATTTGCCACAAGTCAGTAGCTCTTTTGTCCCATGTGGCAAGTGGCGACCATATTGGACACCGTGGCCCTGATCATTCCCTATCGAGTGTCCAGCTAAGTGAAGGGAATTCCCAGGTGTCCTGGCATGGGTGGGTCGGTCTGTCTGGGGGTGTTATATCTACACCAGTGTGGCAGCATGCCTATCTAATGCTCGGTTCGATGTGGGGAGAGTGGGGAAGATCAGTGCTGGGGATGACAAGTGAAGCATCTCCTGTGGCTGACGAGAGGATGGAAGGGAATTCTTTGGACATGAAGCTGCTGCAATGGTGTTAGACTGTTACACCTGGTGTTTCAGAGAGAGCCCTAATGTCAGAGCGTGGGCCCGCTGAAACGCACCTCTCTAGGAGCTCGGAGACCACAGTGATGGACATCGTCTAAAAGCCTGGGGAACCCCTGAGCAGCCCTAGCTGGCGCTTTCTGTTGTCGGCAGCGGCGTGGCCCCTGGGTGCCCTGAGTGCTGCTGGCCCATCCGGGTGCAAGGGCCTCACTCCCAGCCCAGCAGTGATGTCTATTAACAGCAAAGCCTCGGCAGCAGTAGTGTGTAGTACTGTCTAGGCATGACTGCTGTTGCTGAAATTCATTAGTGTTCCCTGACAGCCGACAGAGGCTCATGCTGTCTGTTCTCACTTCCTCACTCTCATGTCCCTTCTTCGTGCATGCTGATATTTACAGCTGATGAGCAGCACAGAGGCTTGTTGCACTGACAAGTTAGGGGGCGGTGGAGAGAACGGCAACAGTAGAAGGGACGCAAGGGGCGAGTGAAGGCACTTTTCACTGGGTTGGTATGAAAATGGAGAGCTCTTGGAGTCTCACATGTGTACTTTCTCCAGCTGCTGTATGTGAACGTTACCTGCGGCCATTTCTTGGGCTGTTTGGAGGGCAAGAGAGAGAGGATTTTCCTGTGCCCTGAGCATCGGGGGAAAGATGCGAACCAGGACTTAACATAGCATGGAGCACTGTTCTTCAGCAGGGGAGTGTTTGCCTGAAGGAGGAAGCCTGACTTTCTGATCACTGTCCCCCTCCACTCTGAGGTCTTTGAGTGGGGACTCAGTGGAATCCAGCATCTGTGAATTGAACCAGGCTCCAAGTGTTTTATCTCTGGGTTTGCTGTGAATTGATTGACTGTGAGGGTCAGGGCCTGGGCTGGCTGTGCTGCATCTGAAGACAAGGCTCAGAGGTGGGGTAACTGCTCCTGCCGTTACTCAGCTCAGCATCCCAAGAAGGAGCCCAAATGGGCAAATTGCTCACGTCTTCCCCTGCTTCTGTTCTGTTCCCAAGTACTGCATGTGTGTGGGGAGCTACAGCTCTGCCCTTAGCAGCAAATTTTGCATGTGGTAGTTCACTCGAAGCTCATATAGGGGCTTTGCCCAGCAACTGCTGACCCTGTGTGCAGCACTGGTCCCCAGGTGGGGCAGCAGACCAAGAGGAGAGGCTTCATTCTTCTGGGGATCCCTTTGATGGGGTTTTAGAATGCAATCCAGCAAGTGTGCAAGTTGAAAAGGGGGCTTTGGGCGCCGGGCTAGTCATAGCTGGTTGGAAATAAACACACCTGCCTTTAGACACCTCTGCCTCACAGCTGTCGGCAAAATCCTTCTTGGCTAGTTTTGGGGTAGAAAATGGTGGCCCATGACGGACCTGTTGGAGGTGACACACACTGCATGGCTAACTGGCTGCGTGTGGGCATGGTGGTGGGACATTCCCCACTGGCAGGGAAGAGTGTGGTTTAGCAGCTCACACTCAGGTTGGTCTGGGTTTTGGGTTGGGTTGGGCTTCGAGGTTGGATCAAGCAGGAGCCCCTTATCCTGGGTTGAAATAATGAATGTTTGGATGAACTTACCACCCTGTGTTTTAGGTCCTGAACTAAATTCTCTGTTGTTCAGTGGCACTTTTCTCTGCTTCCTGACCTGTGTCACGTGTATGGTTATCAACAAATGCCATATCCCTCCTGAGAAGTGGGTCCTTTTCAGTGAAGGATGTGTATTTGCTACAATAAATGTTGTAGAGGCCAAGGGAGTTTAGCTCAGGGTACAATTACCTAGGTTTCATGGCCGTGTGAGGTCATGAGTTCTGCCTCTTCACAGCACATTATCTCTGAGACTGTGGTTTCCTTGCTCTTTTGCATGTACCAAAGGCCTGGGATCCTTTGCCTGTGGTGAAAGGGGGCCCAGTGTGAAGTCACCAGGAAGGGTCCTCAGAACTCAGGGAGGAGGGGACGATTTCCAGATATGTATGGTCATATTAGCTAGCTCTTGCCTACAAGAGAGAGACATTTTTTAAACTGATTTGAATTAAAACCAAAGTGGGTGCTCTTCCAAAGGGGTCCTACTTTGGGAGTTTGGCTTAATCCTGTTTCTGCTCAGCATAAACCGGAACAAGGTGGATAAAAATGGATGAATGTTTGAAAAAAGAATAAGATTTTTCTTATGTTTAAGTTACAGTAAGCATTTCTATTAAAAAAGGTGTCTGTTTAAAATCTGAACTTAATGCAAAATTTGTTAAGGCCTAAGCTTAGCTCTTAAAACAGTTAAATAAATCCATGAATGTCTATCAAAATCTTGACGGCTGCTTTTGCATATAAAACAAGAATTGGGAAAAATGTCTAACTTTTGAAGTCAAGCTTTCTAAGTATGGAATAATAGGAATAAATAAGGAAAAGGTACATTACTAAGAATCTGAAAACATGAAGCTATTTCAGTTGTTTAAATAAATGTACTTGGTTATAGCGTACCCCTCTAGCTAACAAAAAGATGTGCTAAATCTAGTATAAAGGTTATATGTTATTACAAATCAACATGCTTTTAATGCTGGATCAGCCAGTGAGCGTGCCCTCCTCTTCAGAAAATAACTGATGTGCAGATGGAAAAGTTGGAAAAAATCCATTATTTAAATCAAGGCTTTCCACCTGGTGTTTTAAATCTTGATTTAAATCAGGGGTCTCAAACTCAAATCACCATGAGGGCCTCATGAGGATTAGTATGTTAGCCTGATGGCTGCACCACTGAAACCTTTTCATTCATTGATACAAAGGATAGTCAAAATAAAGAAATGAAGACAACATATATACGCCAAGAGTAAGTATGTAAGAATTAGTTCCGTTCAAGATGGAGGTATCATCAGGAAGACAAAGAGTAAGTAAACACACATTAAATTTTGCGTTATCAATTATTTGAGAAATTCTAAGTGTCATTGCAGGCTGCAGGAAATAACTTCAGGGGCTGCATGCAGCCTGCAGGCTGTGAGTTTGAGACCCCTGATTTAAATTGTCTTGATTTGGGTCAGTCCACTCTGAACCAAAATAAAACCATGCTCAGATGTGTGGTATAAAGTCACTTTTTTAGGTAAACTGGCTCAACCTTCTAGTGTAGATTAGCTTAATTTTCTAGTGTATTTAGCTGTATTTTTATAACGCTCTTCAGCACCCTTTTCTCAGTCTGATGTGACCCAGAATGTGGCTATTCTCCCCCCTATCAATCTAACAGTTTGTGTTAGAACAGGAGGGGCACCCAAATTTTCCAGTGCATGCCAGGCTCTTGAGAGGTGCATCTTGTGAGGGAATATGTGGCTGCCCCTTCACCTTCTATACTGAATAATGGCCACCAGCGGTTTGATGTCTCGGCATGTGGCTCTCTTCATCTGAGAAGCCACCTACAGATCAAGATGGAGAAATGCATCCTGGGAACTGTAGATTTAGGCTGCCCCTTTATGACTGAGAACACCCCTGTTCTGCGAGGAACCTTCAGAGCCTGTTTGGTCACCCCTGCTTTAAATCATGTGGCATCATTGGGAGGAATTGCTAGCTGCCCTTTCCCACACTGTTCCCTGTGCTGTGCACCCCCTGTTTTATGCTGCCTGTCCATGTCGCCTGGGTCACAGTGGCTGGTTTCTCTCAGAGCTGAGACTGTTTGGGAGGGGAAATGATGAAATGGTGACTGAATAGCAGGGCCCGAGATGGATGCCTCCCCTCACCACCCCAGCATGCCTGGCTTGACAAGATTGTATTAACGTACTCTGCATCTGTTACACGACAAGGACTACAGTGCATGTTTTTCTTTTTTAAAGGCTGAGCCCAGGTCCGTAAATATCCAAATTTAATGTCCCTTTGTCTTTCCTGAGGAAGGACTTGTTCTTCCAACTGACTCAGTGTCAGCGTAGCCTTTGTGTAGAAAGTGGCCCTGTTTCTTTGTCTTCTGACATGTTGAACCCAGAAGCAGATGGACGTTAACCAGCTCTGATTAGTCAGGAGACTCGAGCATTAATTTTTTATACACTAGCCCCACCTGAGTGACTGGATTCAATTATGTCTTCCCCTTCCGCTTTCTGTGTTAATGTGGTGACTCAAAGCAGAGACTAAGGAACCTGTTGAAAATGAGAAACCCCTATTTCTTAGCTTGACCCCCTGGATAATTAGGGTTAAATTGATATGCTATCACACCGGTGACACGTTTTATCTGCCTCTGTTTGTACAAGAGAATACAATAGTGGAGGAAGGACCAATTTGTGCCCTGCTCTAGCCACCCAGACTGAGATAAAAGGTGTCACTGGTACGATAACGTACTCGCCTCGCGCGCCTTTATTGTTGCTCAATTTGCTATTTTTTAATCCCATCTTTCTTGCTTTCAATACCCGTGGTCATATTTTAACTCCATGCCATCGCATAATGATGCCCTGCTAAATGTGTGTGGAGATAGGCAACTCTGGCTGACAGCCTTCCCTGATAACCAAATTCCTGCCCATCCATCATTCAGCTGCCCTCCTTAACTTAAGGGAAGTGATAACTAACGCGTGGCTGTTTATCACCACAGAGCTGTGCACTTCTTTACCGGATTGAGAGCTGGCTTCAGAGGGAGAAATAAAGCCATGTGACCTCACCTCCCATTTGCATGCGGCTTCTCTTTAAGCCCCATTTACTTTGCAGTGTATGAAGAAGCAGGGCTGTGGTGGAAAATGGAGCTGCTCTTGTGTGTCCAGGCTGCCTAAAAATGGTGCAGAGCCGCTCCCGCTGGCCAAAGCAAATATGAGAGCCTGGCTGTCTGAGGCCAGTGTGCTCTGCATGTCCTTTCCATGTGTTTTAAAATCCATGTGTTCTGTGGCCATCACAACCCCAGGTAAATACTCCTCTGTCCCAGTGATATCTGCATTTTGGGAGCGGGTTGTGGTAAACGGCAGGCATCTTTGCTGCTGAAAAGATGGCTTCCGCACAGACACATGTCTGCGCTAGCCTCCATCTGGACGATCCCACAGTGATTTAGTGTTCTGCACTATGTATAGGTTGGGAAGGAAAGCTTAGGGCTGGGGGAGTGCGTCAGGCAGCCAATGTATTGGTAAAGTGCCGGGTGTCTTCAGTGTATCTTTCTGTGTGCGCAAAGTAGGGGAGCCATTCACAGACCAGCAGGGTCATAGCGGTCCACGGGAATGCAAGGCTGCAGACTCCTGGGCGGGTTTGTCCCATTGCTGCTCGCAGGGCAGGCTGGGAGGGGAGGGTTTAGTCCCAGGCCTCACAGGCACCGAGCTTGCAAGGAGAAAAACGCCTGGAACAAGGCTGACCTGTGTGGCAAACGGGATTCTTTGCTGCTCTTGCAGTAGTGCGTGGCGCTGTCGGTGAACGACGGCTCACACGATGTGGCTCTGTCTCCCCCTAGTGGCTGGACCAGAGAGCGTTCTGAGTCCCCTGGGAGCTGGGTCTCTTCGCGTGGCCAGGAGAGACTCGTGCTTCTGGGTTCAAGCCCCCCTGCTGGCATCTTGTGGTGCTTCACAAAGACAAGTGTGTGTCACTGGTGCCACCTGGAGCTGCAAGAGCTGGAGCCCAGGGAGGAAAGAGACTGTCCTCAGGGTGGGGGCAGAGCTCAAATGTCTGGAATTCCAGCCATTTGGGCCCTACTGATGAAAACACTTTGGGCACCATCCCGCGTGAGGGTTAGTCTCTGGGTTAGCTTGGCTAAGTAGAACTATGCTGCTGCTTTGCCATGGGCCAGATCCAGATCCCAGGAGCTCAGGGGAAGCCTTCAATTTACGTCAACTGGAGATGGATTGGGCCCTCTGTGTGTTAGTACCTCTTGGGCTGGAAGAAAGAACCTAAATTTTAGCAAGTTCCAAAGGGGAGCTGATTTAGTCTAGTCCAGCAAAACAAACAAGGAGTCCTCTGGCGCTTTTAAAGACTAACCAATTTATTTACTGCAGGAGCTTTCATGGGAGGAAATCCCACTTCATCAGACGCAAGGTACCTGTTTTGTTTGTGGCTGTAAAACTCCTTCACTGTTAAGTGTTAGCAGTCAGAAGGGTTGACAGGTGTAGCTGCTGGACAGGTCCTTTCTTGTAGATGGTGTCATTTCTGTCTGAAACCGACTTGTTTGGGTCTGACTTCCTGCATGCATCAGCTTCCCTGGGATTTGGCCTGCAGCTGGCACTGTCTGATTGGTCCTCAGAGACATCATGCCCCGTGCAGTCTGCCAGGCCTAATAAAATGCCCATCTCAGGCTGTTTGTGATGAGTGATTTTTATTGCGTGATAGCAAGCAAAGCTGGAGCATAGATTTCAGGGCCCCTGACTCTAGTGTCAAGCAAGCCATGGCCTTAGCCAGTAACTCACTGCCACAAAAGCCCTGCTGCCCCCAACTGGTCTCCTTTTGATGAGCTCAGTTCTGCTGAAGGTGTGTCATTTGGGTCTTTCTATGGAGTGACACCAGGCCTGACCCAGAAAGGTGCTATGTGGGCAGCTCTCCCTCAGAAGTCAGTGCTGTGTGCTCCTCAGAGCCAGGCTCTGGGTGCAGACCGGGAGAGTATTCGCTGTTCTTAGCTGAAGTTAATGCTGGTATGTCAAGGATGCTGCTTGGGGCCCACCTGTCCTTGAAAGGATTCAAAGAACATGTTGTTGGCTGGCATCCCAGTTGGGAGACTCCTCCAAGATGTCTTCCAGCTTCCCTTGTTCATTCTCCCATTGGTTTGCCGGAGGAAGCCACAGACCAGGGTTTGCTGTGCAGCCCTCCTGGCTGCCTTGTAGCACTTCCCTGCGGTACCTGTAATTCTGTTGTGGAATGCCAGGTCACGAGTTGGCTGCGCAGACAGCTTCTTCAGTTGCAGCAGTGGCACATACGTGTGGGTCTGAACCACCATTCATTGATTTATCTGATGGCTTTAGTGGAGAATAGTAAAATTCTAGGGAAGAAACCCTTGTCGAGCGCCGTGGACATCTTCAACAATAAACGAATAAACCTGCTGAGGGCCTCAGCTCAGACCAAACCTGCTTGTGATTACCTAAAATAACTTATATCCTATGGCATGGCTGATCAGCCTTTCTGGTGCTGTCTTCTAACAGGTGAGGACTGCCCTTGCTGTCTGCCCTGAGGATCAGCAAACCCAGGCTGTTGCAGTTTGGGAACACCTTCCAAAGCCCTACAGCCCTTAATGCCCTTTCAACGGTTCCCTTTTTCTTTTCACAATGGAGCTTCAGCTCCAGTCACTGCTTAGGATATGTCAGGGGGCTCTTAGAGCCTGTGATCTAGCCATGTGATAACCAAAGCATGCATTTGAACACCTGGGCCTAAAAATCTTGCCATGTGGAAATTCAGAGCCCCTCTGATTTGCAGAGCCCTGAGTCAGCACTGTACAGCTTACACAGGTGTACGCTGACCTTGCAGACCATAAAACAGCTTGGCAAAGGACGCCAGGCAGGATGTGTCTGAGAACAGGTCTTCTCTGAGGCTTTGCAAGGAAACTGTCTTCTTGCAGCCCTGATGACATCTATGTTGGAGTGCCTCCCCACTGCCTGTCTGTCAAGCCTCTTCTTGTTAGGAGTACTCCTGAAATGCGGGTTTGCAGTCGGACCTACGAAGAATATATTTAAGTTCCATCCCCCACAGTTAAGACCAACCAGAGTCATCGCCATATAATTGTAACTGGGTCACCATGTCCTGTGGCTTGGCAATCCCATTGTCTGTCAAGTCACTCGACACATAAGCTGGCTGGTGAGCATGATTCATGGCATCCTAGATGCTCCAGCCACATCTTCCTCTGGGGGAGGGTTGAGTGCTGTGCTGCTCCCGTGTGCAGCGCCTACCATCCTTGTCACAAACTGCCTGCGGAGGTAGTTTGGCAGGCAGAATAGGTAACTGGCGTGGAGCCAGTGCCTGTGATTTTGGGCTGAGTCCCAGCTCTCAAGAAGCACTTGCCAAGTGACTGAGGTCCTTATGAAGTGTCGCACTTTGAGTAGATTCTTCTGTTTCTCAGCACCCAGAGTCTGGACAGAACTTGGGGTTTGTGTTGTCAGGAGACAGTCACTGAATGGAATCTGCTCTCTCTTCTCTCTCACAGGTTACCAGGACAATGCCAGTACTTAGGACTGCCGGTTGCTGATTACTTCAAACAGTGGATTAATCTGAAAAAGGTACTTTTATGCAAATCGCTGTGGTCCCCTAGCCCTTTCTGCTCCCCCTTCCTCTTCTGCTCCTCGAGGTGGTGCTTAATAACCGCTGCTGTTTTGCATTGAAATGAAGGAGTTATTTTCTCAGCGGCTGGGGCTGAGCGAGTCCTTCTCCAGCTCCCTATTGTGTCTCCTCTAATAGAGTCTTACTGTACTTGATGGAATATGTTCCTGTGCAGCTGTGGAGAATCCCATTTTGGCATCTAACACTGCGTATATCTGTGCACAATAGCAGAGCACTGAGTGGCTCCTCTCCAGTGCTGGCTGTGTCACCACCTACGTTGCTCACCTTGTGTTTTGTCTTCCAGGGCTTTAGAGCAGGGGTTAAACTAAGCCAGAATGCCCTGGAACACTGTTCTGGGGCCCCATATTTTTAGGATGACAGGATTCTGGGGCCCTTAAAAATAGGGGAACCCCCCAGAATTCTGCGTTCTGGGGCCCCCTAAAAACAGAGGAGCGTGCCAGCATGCAGCATTCTGGAGTGTTCCCCCAGGGCCAGCTCAAGGGGCTGTGGGCTGGAGCATGCCCAGCCGCCTGTCCCCTTTTCCAGGTGCCTGCATCAGCCCTTCCCCTTTCTGCTGTGTCCAGGCAGTGCGTCTAGCCTGGACCTGGTCTCAGTCCTGTGTGCCTCTCGCCAGCCAATGCCACAGCCTCCCTCCTCAGGGCCTGGCTCCTTGGCCACATTGGCAACAGGGGTAAGGGGTCCTGGGGGGTTGGGGACTGGTGAGGGAAGCATGGGGGGTGGGATGGGAAGAAGGGGTTGGGATGGTGGGCTGAAGGGGGTGGACTGGGGATAAGGGGATTGAAGGGGTCTGGGGTGGGGTGGGGTGGAGTGGGTTGAGGGTGGACTGGGGGAATGTGGACAAGGGGATGGAGGGGGTTGGGGGGGCTGAAGGAGATGGAAGGAAGATGGAACTGGGAGTGGGGGGTTAGGAGAGCTATAGTGGGGGCATAGGGGCAGGGAGCTTAGGGAATGGGGCTGAGGAGGACATGGGGAAGGAGGGGTCTGATGGGTGGCAGGAGTTTTGGGGGCAGTAGCTGGGGTGGGGGACAAGTGTGGGGCAGTAGTTGGGGTGGGGGTCAGGAATTTGTGGGGCAATAGCTGGGGTGGGGGGGCAGGCATTTGAGGGCAATAGCTGGAGTGGGGGCAGGCATGGGGGGGGGCAGTAGCTGGGGTGCCTGAAGGGTACCTGGAAATTCAGGAGTGTTCTGGGGGCCACCAAATTATACTTCAACCATTGCTTTAGAGGTCCTGAGGTCACTTTCCCTCCAGCCCGAATCCTGGTTGGTTGAGCCGTGACATGTTTAGATGGGAGCTTCCTAGTTAAACATTTCTTCTTTGTACGTGTTTTCAAGAAACAACAACGCCCCCACCCCCAAACCCAACCAAACCAAACCAAACCCAAAGCTGTGACTGAGATGGGCCTGCTTTGCAGCTGATGCTCTGCACTTCCATACAAGAGGCTCCTGTTTGATTTGCAGAGCATGATACAGGCTTCTCTGCTGCCCTGCTTTCCAAGCATTTGAGGCATGTTGCATTGTTCTAGGGCAGGGGTCTCAAACTCAAATCACCTCGAGGGCTGCATGAGAACTAGTAGAGGGCTGCATGAGGGCTAGTACATTAGCCCAAGGGCTGCACCACAGAAATCTTTTCATACAACTGCATTGCAAATATTGGTAACAACAGTGGTGTTGAGGGCTGCAGGAAATAAGAGATCCCTGCTCCAGGGTGCCCCTTCTGACTGGCCGAGGAGCAGCCTGGGTGGGGTCCGAAGGGAGTCCTGCCCAGACCTTTCTGGCTGCATGGAAAGGTGGTTGTGACGCCAGAACTTCAAATGCTGCAAATTGGAAAGTTATTAAAAATGAGGGTAGTTATGAGGGCATGAGGGCTAGGAAAGGCACACAAGAGCCTTGTGTAGGTTAAAGCAGGAGTGAGAATTCCTTTAAAGGCTTTGGCATCCCTGGGATTTCATGTGCCATTGAATCTCATGTTTTTGGTTACTGGCCCTTTCTTGATAATTTGGGACTTGGCAAACAGAATGTGCAAGAAAACTGCTCCTCAGCATTTGGGGTTTTGCTTATTCTTTTTAAATGCATTGTTTTAAATGAGCTCATGAGTGACAGGCCAAGCAGCGGCAGAAGGACAATGTGTGTGATCTAGTCCATCAAGGAGGGTAGAACGTGCACTTCATAAGGGATGCTGGCAGCACAGTCCCTGTTGAGCCTGTCAAGGGGACCTTGCTTTCTGTGCTGTCAGAGCAAATCTTTTGTCTGATTGCTGGCCCTGTGTAAATGAAATCTGAAAGCACACCGGGGCATTCTGCAGTTCAGTGACCATTCCTGATCGCCATTTGAAGTTCACTAAACTTCTGGGGAATGGATAGCAGCGATGTAGCCAACCGGTTGAATGGCACAAAAAACCCACTGAACCCTCTGTGCTGTGACGTTTGATATTAACTGGCTGAGCCTTAAGCTGTATCTGACTCCTGGCCATGGGACAAATAAGTTAGGGCTATTTGCAGGATTCCTCAGCGGCTTGGTTTAGCAAGTCAAGAGCCTGGGTTCATCACAGTCTGGTTAGATGTGTGGGTGAGGGTCTTTCATGTGTGTTGTTTCAGCTGATGCCCCCGCTGAGAACTATCAGGAAAGCAGCCAAGCACAGGGCTACAGCTGCAGAGAGTGGGAAATAATCACTTAATATTGCTCTCTCCCCTTCCAGCACCCCCTGTGCAGGAGTGGTCCCTTTCAGGCGGCTCCCCACGCACACCTGAAAACAGTCCTGGCATTTAACACTGAGGGCTCACAAGCTGCTCCCTGTGTCCTCCACCCAGCTCAAAAGGGAAATGGTACCCATCTGTGTGACTGAAAGTTTCACCTCCTCAGCTCCTGGGGCTGGGTCCTCTCCTGCCACTCACAGCCCCCTCCTCTTCAGGGCTGTTCATGTCTGGGGAGCCATGTATATCTGAGCTGTGCGGAGGGGTAGCTCTGGCCTCAGTGAACAGTTTGCCTAGATGTGCCCTTAACTGGTATGTCTGAGAACTGGCTGCAGCTGTCTCTGGTGCTGTGGGGAGAGTGGGGTAACTGGAGACCTGGTCTTCCTCCTTGCTGCTTGATTTTCCTACTGTCCCCTGACGTGTTCCTAGCCCTGAAGCCACCTAGGAAGTCTGTCTGCGGGGTAGGGCAGTACCCTGGGCATTGGGAGAGTTGGCTGTGCCACTCCCCTTCCTGCCCATGTCTCTTGGCCTTGTCTGTTTACTAAATCAGCTCTTCAGGACAGGGCTACCCTGGGTCTGAATGGCACCCAGCATGGTGGGGCCCTGGTCTCGTTTTGGCCTTCCAGTCTGTACTGTAACCGAGGGAGAGAATCCTGGCCAGGTAGATGAGCAGCCTGTCCAACCTCCCCCCCCACCAGCCCCACCCCATGGCCCACACAGCTCTTTCTCCTGCTGTATTACTGGGTCACCTGCTGATGGCCTGATCCCCACGGTGAGTGTCATGGTCAGGCTGCTGAGATTTCTGTGAATTGGCTGGTTTCTAGGGCGTGGCTCAGGTGGAGATACATTTTTCTGATATTGAGAGCAATTGACTTGTGTTTAAATAAAATGTCTAACTACTTTGACAATAAATAAAATGTGTAACTATTTTGACAGATAGTAAAACCTGTGCTCTGTCACCTTTGAGTTCATCGTTGATAAGAGCATTACTGAATGAAAACAAATCATGGCCACAAACTTAACTACACCTGGAGAATGGGAGCATATTACTTACTAAGTACAAGCACATCTGCCAGGTTTCAGAGGGTAGCTGTGTTGGTCTGTTTTCAGCAAACGATGAGGAGTCATCTGATGAAGTGGGTTCCAGCCCAAGAAGGCTTATCCCCCCCCCCATTTTATTTATTTATTTTTTTAAGTCTCTATGGTGCCACAGGGCTCCTCATCACAAGCACATTTAAGTGCCTGTAGGTGCTTGTGCGTAAAGATATACAGCTATTAAATACCAGTTCTTCAGCTGGACTTCAGTGCAGCAATTTGTGTGCTTAAACTTGACCATGTGTCATAGTATATTGCTGAAATGCAGATCTAATCATGATGCCTTCAGGCCAGTGGCAGGCCTGGTGCTCTTTCTGATCTTCTGCCCTTGGCCAGCAAACACTGTAAGGCAAGTCATGAGATGTTCCATTTACCCATAGAACCAGCCTGTGCTTACTAGCTAGGCCTGGAGAGGCGTAATGTTGGCTGATGAAAATGCATGTGACGTACTAGCATAATAATTCTACTAAAAGTGCCTGTGTATACTGCTTAAAAATAACAGTGAGGCCTGTTGTAAAAGCCCCTAGATTTGTGCTGGGGTTGGAGGGAATTGCTTCCAAGTATGATTTGGGATGAGCTTAGTTTTTTAGCGGTCCTAGAATGCACTGTGTGCTGGAATGAGTTGAGTAAGAGAGTCTGCCTGTGGCACTCAGCTGCCACAAAACTCAATGGAGAAGAAGGGGTCACTGTCTTTTGCCTTTGAAGTACCCCAAACTGACATACAATCTGTGACTGTGTTTTATTCTCTTCTCTCATGGAGCCGTGCTCCTTGCTCTGTAACTACCACAAGCTGTGTTTGCCACCTACACTTTTTATGGGAAGAGGGGCCATTGCGGCTGCTCTTCAGCCTCCAGCATTTTACTTGCACGTCATAATTCTTCTGCTGACTCTTCAAGCAGTCTGGGAATGGGTTCACACACTCTGCCCTTGGTCCCTGCCTCATGGTGTACAGATGAGGTCTCCTGTAGCAAGACAAGTTGTCCCCCTGCCATTATTTCTAATGCACCCACTTGTTCTCTGCAGTGGTAAGAGATTTAGAGAGGCTAGTTTTAAATGAGCATTAGTTTAATTTTATCCATAGCAAGGAATGCCTTGGTACCCGTACAAGCACTAGTGTGTGTTACAGACCAGCCTGGCAGCTTTGTGGTCAGCACCTTGCGCTGCCAGAAGATAGATCTGACCTTTATTCGTGAGGCTCACACCTCAGGCCAGCTGGAGGGGCATGACTTGGAGTCCCCAAGGCACTGCATTTGCAGTTCTTGTGATTGATGTAACAGCTGTTTTGGGAGGCAATTCTCATCTGTGGCTCTCCCCCACCAGGTAAGGTGGTCAGGAGTGTAGAGCTGTCTTTCACTGAGGACAAAAGCCAAAGGAAGAATTGCTCCATGCAACTGAGTGCATTGACAGAAGTTTTACTTTTCCCCCTGCCTGCTGTGTGCCCCTCCACCAAGCCTAATCGCTGCTTGCTGACATTTGTAATGTCACTGAGCGATCTGCTATCTTTAGTGAACTGTCAATGCAGAGAGGACTCAGGGTAGGGAGTTTATCACGCCCTTTGCTGGGATTAGATAAGAATTGAGAAAGGGCCGCCACTGAGATGGATTTTCTGAGAATGCTTCTGGATGTCAGATAGTCTTCTAAACCCCCTCAGCAGCAAGAGCCATTGAGTGTTGCTGCACCGTCTACCAGCTTCCATTACGCTTCTGTTGGAATGTGCTCGATCAGGAGAGGGTCTGTAGATCTGGATTATGGTGCATTACCAGAGCTGGCGCGCTCTACTGCAACAGTGGAGGGTGCTTGTGGATCAGGGTGGAGAGGAGCAGGTGAGTGGGGCCCACGGTCAGCACTGACGTGCACCAAGTCGCATGTAGCAAAGGTTTCACATGCCTCTTTCCCCTCAGTGCAAAATTCTATCTGAAATAAATAACCACAACCTTTACTTGCTGGGGGAAACTGACGCTGAGAGGTGAAGTGACTTGCCCAGGCTGAGGCAGAAATACAGCAGAGATGTAACCCAGGCCAGCTGGTTCACAGCTCTGTGATTGGTCCCTTAGACTATTTGATCATGCCCTCTTTCTTTTTATCTGTGGTAGGTTGTGCCCCTCTCTCCTGCCGCCCCTCCAGTACGTACATCTGTATACACAGTGGGGTCCTTCGCTTGAGTCAATTTCGGCTGCTTTGCTTTTCACTTGAGTTGGTTTACCCTGTTGCACACAGGAGCCAGTGGTCCATTGTAATTAGAGCAAAAGCCCAAGTGCGGTTGTTGTGCGTGCTCACAGTTAAATGCGCACCCTGTGTCGTAGCTAGCACAGGGGGCAACGACTGTAAATCTTATGCAGGCTTAACAGAAATACGGCAGAATGCACAGTGCCATCTACAGTCCAATGCACAGCACAGCTGCAGCCCTGGTATTTGGAGGAATCAGCTTTGTTGGTTATTTGTTGTGGGAGTAAAAAGTGAGCTGTAAGGTTTTGTTTTGTTTCCTGAAGCTTCTCATGCTTCCCACTCCTGCGTACATTCCTTTTCTCTCTCACATGCGTGCGTGAAATGGAAGGACAGGATTAATAATGGTCATCCAAAAACCCAGCAACACATTTGTGTTAATGTTGCCTGAAGGGTAAAAGCTTGTACATGAAAGTCAGGGTCCTACTCACCCAGGAAGGTAGATCCAGCTATTTATGGGAGGGGCAAAGCTCACAAAGAGTCTAAAAGGTGTGATCATTGAGGAGCTCTGTAAAAATTGGCTTGAGCGAGGACGACATTGGGGAAAGAAGTCCAGACAATTCAGAAGGTAAGGAAGTCCACAGCCACGTTACTGTGGCTTGAAAGTAAGATAGAGCTTGGCCCTGCTGGATTGCAGGACCAGAGTTAAGGCTGCAGGTTGTTAAGGTTGCATGTGCTTTCTTTTTTTACTCCTGTCACGTGTGAAGACTGTCAGGATGCTTTTTCTGCTGCATGACTTAGTGAATTCTCTTCTGGCTGTTTATTTTTGCTTCCAAAAAAACCCCCTTCCTGGTTAGGAATTTCAAGCCTGTCCGGGTATTAAT
Organism: Podocnemis expansa; assembly: GCA_007922195.1. Lineage (NCBI taxonomy): Eukaryota > Metazoa > Chordata > Testudines > Podocnemididae > Podocnemis > Podocnemis expansa. Next base: position 2,351,928 of record ML682035.1, on the reverse strand, counting down.
CTGGTGGACAAAACTTTTGGCATGTTGGAGCATATTGAGTGAAGAAATGCGAACATTCCCAGGCAATGATGACATCCTATGGCAGCAGGTGCTTTAGAAATGCACCTTGAAGGAGATCTTGGTGCCAGTGGGAGTTTTACCTTTTCATTCAGTGGAGCAGGATTTTTACCTCTTTAGCTTTTGAACTCCTTCCTCCAGGGATGCAACTCAGCTTGTCCTAAGGACAGTGGTTGCCGTGCGGTCTAGGTCTCTGTTCATCACTGTATCCGTCAGCTTGCGTAGACTCAGCCTCCTGCTATGCTGGGGATGTCTGTGAAGGGAGAGGATTCTTCTCACCCCAATCCTTTGAAGAACAGGTAAAGAGCAGGTGGCTGTAAGGGTGCTAACAGTCTGGGGCCCGACACTCTAACACAGAGAATTCCCCTGTCGGATTCCCTCAGCCCCTCCACCCATTGCCCCCTGAGATGGGTTCCTTTCTGCAGCAGGTGAAGGGTAACCGATGGTGTATTTTCCAAGTAGTATGGACCATGGCACCTAATTATATCGGTGCTGAGATAACTCAGTGACAGATGCTGTGGAAGAACCTAGGATAAAGTGCAGTACTCTCTTTGCTGGAGAATTTTTGTATCCACAGATCCAGTTGAGATGCTAAGACGTTTTGGGGCGTGATCCAGGCCAGCGAGAGGCTATCACCTCTGCCTTGCAACCTTGGTGCCTGACAGCACCTTGCTTCTGGAATTCCCACTTGGGCCACACACAAGCATCATACAAGTTGCACCATGAGTGGCTGTTCGTAACCACAGCCTGCCAGCACCAGGAGCCTCGCTGCCCTGGGGAAAGACCTGGGGCATGGGCATGGGCCACACTCCCTGGCCACGGGCCCTGCCCCCACAGCCCCGATTCTCCGCCCGGGCCCAGTCTGGCCACGGCCTCCTTTCGCTGCCAGCCTGGCCTGGGATCCCTGGCCACGGACAGGGCTGGGAGAGGCAGGCACTGCCGCAGGTGGCCTGGCCTGAATTGCTGGTCAGGGCCTGGCCTGGGAGAGGCAGGTGCCACTGATGGTGGCTGGGCCCAGGATCTCTGGCCAGGGACGGTGACGAGAGAGGCAGGGGTTGCCCTGGACATTTGGGGCACTGGCTCTGGGACTCGAGGCATGTGTCCTGTGTGCCAGGTGCCAGTGACACCCCTGGCCAACACGCTTCCCCCAGCCTCAGTTAATGCACTCAAGGTGACCATAACAGAGTCCCAGACCCAGATCTCCCTTCCCATCCTGCCTCACTCCTCAGGTATCCTGTACTGCGCTGTCCAACCCTCTCTTGGATAGGTCACACAATCAACATCCGTTGTCTGTTAAGAGTGCAATATACAGCAACTTCCCACTTCCAATGGAGATATGTACACAGTTTGCAACACTGCATTAATTTTGATTAAAGAGCAAAGGAAAAGATTTAACCACAGAGACAGACGTTTGGAGGATAAACATTAAAGCACTGAATTTGGAAATCATTGCAACAGAAGTAAAGAGAAAATGTTTCCTAGGACTAAACTTTCCAGATTAGGCTTGGTTCAAGGTCAGACTCCTCTCACATAAGTTCAGCTGTGTGACTGTCTAGTCTTCAGGTCAGGATCCCTCCCAAAGATAAAGAGCTGGGTTCTGGAGGTGGAAAAGAAAATGATGAACAGGTGGAGAAGAGAGAACTTGGTGTGTGTTTTGTCTCTCTCTTGTATAGTTCAGTTGCCCTTTGAAATACATGTCCCTGAAAACAATCCCCTAGGTAAAGTTCTTTCTAGCTCAGACCCAGCAGAAATGGAGTCTTGAAGTTTACTAAATTGTTTCCTAAGATGCAGATCTCTTTGTTCCTGCTCCCTTTTCTTGCCAAAGAATGGCCATTTGATAGGTGGTGGGTCATAGCCCATCAGCTTGGATGATACCAGGCCAGTGTCAACTTCTCCTTTGGGAAATAGATTTACCTGTTTCCCAGACTGGTCTGGTAAACACACTTCAGTCATGATTCCAACTTATGTTCAGAACTTACATATCTGTGACATGCATTTTGCTACAATGTTAGTGACTCTCAAATTATTCATATTAAGAGATACATTAGCACAGTGGTTCCCAACCAGTGTGCCGGGGCAACACCCAAAGTGTGGCACGAGCATCCCTGAGAGCTGGACTTAAAAGTTCCCTCCCTGCTCAGCCCAGCCACGTGGGCTGTGCAGGGCTAGGAAAGGCAAGGGTTAAAGTAAGGGAGAAGGCACCACAACACAGTTCTGGGGCCCCCTATTTTTAGGCAGGCAGTCTTCTGGCCCCCTAAAAATAGAGGAAGGCACTGGAATGGGGAGTTCCAAGGGGTCCCCCTAAAAATAGCAGGAGCAGCCCGAATGCAGCGTTCCTCTGGCTCCACACTAGGCCCAGCCAGCAGAGAGGGGCGGGAGGCTGGGAGTGTGTGAATCTCCCCTTGCAGGGCAGAGCAGCTTGTGTCAGGCAGCCTGCAAACAGCCCAGGTAAGGGCTTGGGGCAGGAGGGCTGCTGGGGGGGGGGTTGCGTGGGGTTCGTTTGTGTGTGTAGCAGAGGTGGGTCGGAGTGGCTGTGCAGCAGAGGGTGTGTAGCTGGGGTTGTGGGGTGGCTGTTTGGTTGGAGGTTTGTGTAGCTAGGGGTTGGAGTGGTTGTGTGGGGGGGAGGGTGCAGCTGGGAGCTGGAGGCCTAGTTCTGGCCCCTGCAGTGATGGGAGGGTCCATAACAGGCAGCAGGCGGATGGGGGAGGAGATGATGGGACCCACTGGGGTGGGAGGGAGCAGCAATGGGGTGCAGATTTGCCCTATGTGGCAGGGAGCCACTGTGGAGAAGGGAGTAGTGGCTGCTGCACCGTGCTCCCCTGCCCTACCTTCCCACTCCCCGGTTTCCCCTGTCCCCCCACAAAGCCACTCTTGTTCTCCCTTCCATTCTCCTCTCTTGCCAACCTTGTGCTGTTCCCCACATGGCTGCCCTTCTTCTCTTTTGCCAGCCCTGCCCTGCTCTGCTCCCCACACTCACTCCTGCCACTGCACACAACTCCTGACCTCCCGTATTTTGCCACCCCTGCTCTGCTACTCCTACCCCACACAGGAGCATTTCCGAAACACTCTGCCACGGTTCATGAATATTCATAAGTAATTTAATTTGAATATTCATGAGTTTTTTTTTTTTTAATGGTGGTGTGCCTTGAAAAACTTGAAGGTGTGCCACAGCAGAGAAAAGGTTGGGAACCACTGCCTTAGCAGGCATACTTTGTACAAAGACTAGTGCAGTGTTGGGTGTGTTCATAGGTGCATTCACTCATAGGTGCATCCCAGGGTTTTCAAGGAATTAGCTAGTGCTCTTACCAGACCTCTGACCATTACTATTTCTAAAGTAATGGGGAGCTAGGGAGCTAATGGGGGGGGGGGGGAGAGTAAATATGGTATCAACCTTCCAGATGGAAAAGGAAGGTGGTCCTGGCATCTGTAAACTTAACTTCAGCCTCAAGTAAAAATAAAAACCCAAATAAGTATTCAGAGCGAAAGAGTCTGTTCTATAGAGTGGTGAGCATGTTAGAAATACACAGGTTAGATTAGATACAGCTTAAATGAAGCTTCATGGGTTGGCTCCCCTTGAAATGAAACTGGACAGAGCTCTGGAGATCGTACATCATGGACTGATCTTGCACAGACCTTTTCTAGGTCCAGTTTTTACTGATCTTCAGTTTTGTCTGAAATGTGAGTGTGAAAGCTCAAGATTGGTTTCGATGTTTGGTAATTTACCTAGTTGAATTTTATTTGATTTATAAAAGTATTAAGTTTTGTTCAACTGATTGTTTTCCTCCTTTAGATTAACAATTCTTTCTTCTGGGGTGAAAAGTCACTTACTATTGAAGTCTGATCAACAGCTTTTGGAGAGGAAAACTGAGAAGAGTGTGTTTGTCTGAGACATGGGGCCTTTTGGCTTGTTCTGTGCCTAGGTTGTTAGGAGAACCCGTCTTAATTGTTAGCTGTTACGTCACATATTTATGCATAGCTCATTTTTGGGTATTGTTGCTTTTATAAAAAATCTGGCAAGACTAGAAACAGTCAAAAGAAAGGAGAAGTATGGCAAGTGCAAAGCAAAACTTTTAGCCGCACAGTAGGGGCTTGATCCTTCAAAGCACTTAAGCACCTGCTTAGTTTTGAGTGTATGAGTAAGAGCTATTGCTTTATGTTAAGTACCTGTTTGTGTGCTTTGCTGGGCCAGAGTGAGAGCACTCCACACTGTGCAGAGTTGATCCTTAGCCGAGCACTGTGAGATGCTACTCTTCCACTCCTTGGTCTACCCGCCTCTTGGAGTTTGGAGCCCCTGCTGTGAGTAGCTTGACACTGGGGGTCCATGTCTGCTTCTCAGTGTGGTTTCAGTGCATCTCTTGCTGTAGTTTCCTTACTGCAGTGGTTGTCTTGTGGGCTTTTGGTTTCCAAGAGCACCAAAGCTCTGCGCACGTGACCATGGTACCATGTGGTACAGTGCACTGCGAATGGTGAAAAGGCCAATCGCGGCCGGGGTGTAAGTGTATGGCTCTGATCCACATGGCAGGTAAGCTCTCTTGCCTTCCGGTGACTGAACACAGCCATCCTTGTACGACTTCTCCTTTAAATCTGTCATACAGCTGTCTGAACTCTGAAATTTCTTTCACTCTCTCCCTCGCCTTGTTAACATGTGTTGCCTTTGGGGTAATCAGGGAAAAAATATTATGTCCTTTTACAATTACCGGGTTTTGGAATATTAAAATGTCTCTCTGCATCGGCAGTGTTATTTTGATTGGTATTCTAACCTTTGACTAGCCCATAAAGCCAGCCGCTCTTCAAGCCAATATTGCAGGACTGAAATTTAATTCCGAAATGATTCCAGATAATAGGGAGACAGATAATATATGCATGAAGGATATTATGTTTGGACTAAATGCAGCAGGGCCAGGGCTTGGGAGTTGAATAATAGCCCAGAGTGAGTTATAATCTGTGGGACAGAAATACCTGACTGTCAGGGCCTGGAGAGGAACTCTTAAATCATAGGGAATGAGAAGAGCAGAGAGGCAGAGGATAGTCAGCAGAGATGGAAAGGGCATCCGAGAGAGGCCTTAAAGGAACAGCCCTCTTGGTCCCACTGCAGAGGGGGACAGTCACTGATTGCTCTGTACCTGGCAGTGCCCTGGCTGGGATAATCTAGTGGGAGTGGTCCTGCTTTATTGGCAGGGGGTTGGACTAGATGACCTCGTCGGGTCCCTTCGATCCCTATGATTCTATGATACCTTTCCTGGGAAACGCTGCAGGGGGAGGTGGTTGGTCAAGTCTCTCCCTCCATCCACAGAATGTTCCACAGATGTTATGCCTCAGTTTCCTAGAAGCTCTATGCCTGCGGCCTTAGGGGAAATCCCTTGCTGAGCTTGAATCTGGAACCCGTGTTTTTGTCAGGCACATGCTGCTGGTTTTCGTTACGGCTCCAGGCTAAGCACTTGACTTACCTGCCTTCTGTTGTCCAAACCAGGCCGTGGGAGGGACTACATCCTGTTGGTCACTGATGAGCATGGGCTTGTCACAGTGGGCACAGGTGAGGTGGAAGCATTCATGCCCCTAAAGCTTCAGGAAGCAATGTTGTGTGCTCAGTGGTAAGGGTTTGTGTGGTGCTTTTGGTGATTGTTTCCAAAGCTGGGGGATACAACCGCAGGAATGTTTTCCCCCAGACAGTAGCTCCCCTTAAGAGTATTACCAGTGCACCGTGCTTACAGCCTGTCAAATGTCCTATTTGAAAGGAAGAACGGTTCGAGCTATGTCACTAGCACCTTGTCACACCGTGCTGTCTACAGTGAGTGAGAACCAGCTCTGGGAACTGAGCTGAAGGCCTTCCACCCCACAGGCTGGTTCGGGATACGTTGAGCCATGCTTTTTCTATCAGATGTGGAAGTTAAAAAGGGGGAGAGAACAGCTGAACAGATGAGTTTCGTTCAGTGAATGCTACTCTCAATTCTTACCCCATCCGTGGAGCCTGCAGTGTAGGACACATTCGCACTGGCTCTGTGCAAGGGGATCATTCCAGTAGCTGAGTGTAGCCCGTCCAAGCCATGCATTGCCAGCAGCCCCAAGATAAACTAACACACATTACCTTCATGCTGTTGCCAGTCCTGGAAATAACAGGCTGTCAAAGCTGTCGTTCTCAGCAGTGAGAGGCATAAATGCATGGGATGAAGAAAACCTACAAGAGAGCAAACCACAGAGCAGCCCCATTGCAGCCAGAGCCATGTGAAGCTAAGGATATGGTTGGAGGTGCCACGTGGAGGTGTTACCTGGGGCGAAACCAGGAGTGATGAACTAAAATGCCAGGAGTGATGGGGTAAAATTAAGTGGGAAGATCTAGGGTTGGGCTGTCAAAGGCAACGTCTTGGCAGTGAGGTGGTTTAGGCTGGGGAATTAGGAATTGATTGTCACCTTATCCCATGGGACTCTTAAGAGCTAGATGACATGGGAAACATACCGAAAGATGCTGTCCTGTGTGGGCTGGAGATTGGGTAAATGATCTTACTGGTCTTCATCATCGCTGCCAGCTGTTTTAAAACAAAGGTGCACCTGTGTCAATTGCATGAATGGTTTGACTGAGACCGATGGGAGCCTGGCTTCAGTTAAGGCTCTCACATAGCGTAGAAATCTTCCTCCTGCTGTTTGGGGGTCTGACTCTCCAGACACTTGCCTGTGGGAGAGGGGATCTCAAGCTGTTCTTGAGGCCTTGTCCAATGCTAGCGGATTTTACATACTATGCAGGTCGTTGTATGTGCACATTTCACAGCAGGCAGGTTAAGGAAAGCCTCTGCTTCAGCATGGGAATTCCTGCTTTTGCAGGGCTTCACTCAGAACTGCACCATTGTGTGGAACATTGATTGGTTTGTGCTGGCGGACGTCAGAGTTTTATTGAGTCTTAAAGAACAAGACAAGTTGCCTGGCTTGGCATGCCACACCTGCCCACCTGAACCTCCCTAGGAATGGACAAGAGACATGAGTGGTCCAAGGGGGTGGTTTGCTTCAGGAGTAGCTGGATGAAATTCACTGGCTTGTTTTATCTGGGAGGTCAGACCAGTGATCACTCTGATCCCACTTGATCTTAAACTCTATGTATCTTATAGAGAGGACCCCATCAAACAAATGCTGGGAGAACAAATAGCAAAACTATTTGAGGAGCGGTTATTGGGCACGTGGAGTGGCTGTTTTTCCCACTCGACACATGATTGCTGGTTGGACACTGACTGTAAGGACAGTTTTGTTTCTGAGCTACATTAGTGCAAAAAGGAGCTCTTTAATTCTGTTAAACTTCTCTTAGCTGTTTGCTTCTGTCTTTTAGGCCATGTCTATTCCAGGAAAAGGTGTGTTTTTAACATGTAACATCCTTATGTAGACAAGGCAGATTGTAGTTCTTGCACGTTTGGTGGCTGTGGTGAACGCTAGTTTTCCCCTAGTGTCAGCTCAAACTGCTAACCCAGCACAGCATTATAGCTTGTTATGTTTGCACTAGGATTTTACAATCCCACTTTTTTTCCAAGGGAAGACAAGACCTTGGGTAGGAGCAGAGAGAGACCCTCTATACTAAGGATTCAGGCTGCAGTTTAATATCTTTCAGCCCTCCGTATGAACTGCCTGTTTCTATGGTATACAAATAGCTGAACCACTACCAGTTTAAACTAAAAAATCCAAGCCTGAGACTCAAAGCAGTTCCTCCTGAGCTGGGCTTTGGCATTCCACGCCTCCTTCTGCTGAGAATGCTGGTGCCACAATCCTAGCTCCCTGCGAGGTGCAGTGGAGGATGGAATCCCTGACAGATTTAGACTGTCTGCATTTTGGCCTACCTGTGATGGCAGTACGGGAGACGCAGCCTACACCAGCCGAACACAGGTAGCTACGTCGACAGAAGCGTTCTTCCATTGCCATGGCTGTGTCGGCAGTTCTGTAGACGTAGCCTGTGCCAACGGAACTCAGTTTTGTCAACAGACGCGTTCTTCCATTGATTTGGGTGTGTCGGGTTCTGAAGACACAGCCTGTGCCAGCAGAATGCAGTTAACTACGTCAACAGAAGCGTTCTTCCATTGATGTAGCTGCGTCTACACTGGGCTCAGGTCACCACAGCTATGTTGGATAGAGTGGTGTGTTTTCACACCCCTGAGTGCTGCAGTTATGTCAGCCTAGCTTTTAGCTATAGCCCAGGCCTTAGCTGTTGCAGGTCAGGTGGTTCCAGCAGCAGAGAAGGGGATGGGAGTCACTGTCCTTCATGCTCTTATTTCCTGGAGTCTCCAGCCTGTATCCCTCATTTTACATTTTGTAAGGCAGCCTTTCTTGAGAAGGTGCCTCTAGGCCAAGGAATGCCACAACTCAGGTAGTTACAGTAACTAGTTGGTGTTGGGAAAGAGGGCTGCTTGTGTGCAGCGTGTATGTTCTTTGTTCTTCTTTTTCTTCGAGTGCTAGCCCATGTTGATTCCAGGTCAATGTGTGTGTACCTCTCATGGTTACTGGAAGGTTTCTGTCCCCGGCAGCACCTGTAGGTTTGGCTTGGGAGCCCCCTTGAGTTGCATGTCCGCTGTGTCCTATATAGGGCTCTGCTGCCCCTTTACCTCCTTGCCGACAGCTCCAGCGTGGGTTGGTGGGTGGGTTTGGAATGGATACGAGCAATGTGTCTTGAAGAACAACAGTTATAGATGCTCAGTAACCATCCCCAGGTGAGTGGTCCAGGTCATGATGGTTGTCAGGTGATGGTGTTTATTATGTGCATTATGGAAGCATTTAGGGATTTAACCAGGATCAGGGTCTGACACTGGTTGGTACAGTGACACCAAGCAAGAGATGGTTCCTGCTTCGAATAGCTTACAGTTTAAATAGATCAGGCACGAAAATGGTGGGAGGAGAAACATAAGCAGAGAGAGGTGAAGGGACTTGCCCCAGCCTTGCAGTGGGTCAGTAGCAGAGCCACGAATAGAAAGGTGTCCCGACTCCCAGTGCAGCGCTCAGTCCACTAGGTAGGAACATAGACAGCAGGTAGCTGGATGCATTCAGCAAGTTTGTACCAGAAGTGCCTGCATGATTTCAAATGAACAATGCAAAGAGGCTAGAGATGTGTTAGCGTCCCCAAGCCTTATCTACATACACTGCCAAAGCTGGTGGGTGAAAGGCAGAGAAGCAGGCATGCAGATCTGGGTGTACTGCTGTGATGGAGAACCCCAGACAAGCCTCCTGGATCCCCTCTGTCCACAGCCAGTCAGGTCTCTGCCACGGTGGAGTCTCCTCCCGTCCAGCACCTCGGGTCTCCACGCTCCGTGCAGCTAGCCCCCAACTCCAGGCTCAGAGGGTCCGATCCTTGCTCTGTCCGGTCTCCCTTGGAGGGGATTTCCTCCCCCCAGGAGGGTCCCAATCGTCCCAGTCAGCAGCGACTCTCAGCCAGTGTGGCACTCAGAGGGTTTATTAGCAAACCAGTTCATACAACAGCAAGGACAGTTGGTATCAGCATCCTCAGAACAACCAGAAGTGAAACCCCCAGGGGATTAGGGCTACACCCCAGGGCAGGGTCCTGTCTCTTGGACCCCCATCTTCCCTCTTCTCCCTCCTTTCCCCTGGTCCTTTGTTCCCCTCCTAGCTCTGCCCACCTCTCCGCCCCCTGGTCCAACCAGCTGAATCCAGTGTGACCAGCGGGGGGGGGGGGTGTCCCAGGTACAGGCTCCCTAAACACGACCCCCCTGCCCCCTAGTGGCTCTACCTCATATCACCCACCTGTGTCCCATCACCTAACTAGCAAAGATAGAGGATCAACAACCGTGTCTTCCCTTATTAACCTAGCAGAGGGTTTCCACTTCTCCACACCTGCTTTCCATGTAGAGCCGCAGTGCTTGATGGCTCTAGCTGTGTATGCTGCACTCCTCGCTGTGGAGTCTGAACATCTGTCTCCTGGCCCTAGGAAGTGCCTGGTTCTGTCTGGCCCCATCTGACGGGATGTGTTGCTGCTCAGGTTCATTGCATCGTGCAGACCTCTGCGTGCTGGATCTGGCTGATGCTGCCTGCACTACAGTCAGTCTGGTGAGGGGAAGGGGCAGAATGTTCATCAGGTTTTGTGATAGATCTTTGTGCATGTGGCAAAGGGATAGTGAATAAAAATCCAAAGAGCCTGGGCTCGTGCCAGGAATTCTTCCTCTGGTGGCAGACTTTTTAGGGGTTGATTCTGCTCCCACTTCGTCTGGGCTCAAGCAGGAGGGACGCCAGGGGGCTCAGTGAGTGAACTGGTGTCAGCTCAGAATTAGGCCTTTAGCTTGAGGACGGTGAATGAGCTGCACAGCGACTGTCATGTGGCCTGTTTGTGAGCGTGGTTGTCACACTGCGAACCGTGTGTGGTACTGTAGCCCACAGAGCCAGTGGGAGCGGGCCTCGCTCTGAATGCCCCACTGGAGCCAGATGTACGAGTTCTTGCAAACACACCCTTATTCCAGCAGCATGAAACTGTACACATCTCTGGCCGGCCTTACGTTGGCCTTGCGGGTCTGGTGGACCACTGGCTCAGCTGTTGAATTGCCACTCCAAAAGCAGAAGCCACCAAACCCTCTGAATTGTGTATCCCAGGAAACAGAATTCAGACATGCCTGTGTCTGCTCCCTCCCGGGCTAGGCTGGTCCTCATTCTCTCTGCATACAAAACCAGCCCTCAGAGCAGCTCTTCCCTATGTCCTCTGGCTGGTGCTGTGGGGGTGGCATTGTTTTCCTGGCTGCTCCCTCTCTGTGTTTGCCATGTATTGCAGCAGCGCGTGCCTCAGCCCCGTGTTGAGAGAAGCAAGCTTGACCCTACACCTGATGCCGCCTCCCCCGCAGTCAATACTAGAGCAAGGCTAGAGGGGAAGGGATTAAAGACAGGGCATGTTTTACAATAATCCTGCAACGTGTGTTGCATTCTAGGCCAGGCAGCAGCCCGGAGGCAATGGTGAAATGCACAAAGCTGGCCTTTTCCTGAATCACCTGGGCCTAGAGAAGGGGAGAGGGCCCCTCTCACAGCTCAGCAGTGCCCAGTGGGGGTGTGTGCAAGGACCAGGGTTGCTTTCCAATTGCTGCTGATTTGGTGCTGTTAGAGGTCGCGACAACACAGGAAGGCAGAAGGCTCTCTGATCGTCCAGTGATCTGCTCATAGGACTGGAACCAGATTTATCCTCAGGCAAGTGAGGTGAGTCCGTCAGATGGTCATTTGGAGGAGGGATTCTTGGGGAGTTAGCAAGAGATCTGGAAATGAGCCCCATTTCCTCCCTTCTGGGGAAGAATTAAGCTTCAGGTGGAGTTCTCCTTTGAAATCTGTGAATACAAGAGGCACTTTGTAATCCAGGAAGCATTCTGGAAGCAGTAAGGTATTCGTAGCAGTGACGGGATGAATTGTGCAAAGTTGGGAAAAGACAGCCTCATTTGTACGAAAAGTGTCTTTTATCAGACATGCACATAGATGCACCATTAAAGTTAAGTGCCATTTATGTCTTCGGCGTATGTGACATATTTAGACAGGCTGGAGAAAGACTGGTTCAGTTCTTGTGACGGATCCAGCTACAGTCAAAAGTAGATTACTGCAGTCTAACAGCAAGAAAGGGAAAATGATCTGCATCAAACTTCTGCTGCTGCTTGGTCTTTGGCAGCACCATCCTGAAGCATGGAGGTTTGTGATGAAGACAGTGGTATGAATGACTAAGTTCATTTCTTCATCTTCTAAGAAGAATTTCGCTACTCAATGTGCTTCAGTCCTGAAAGCTCATACTCCTGGAAGGTCTTCTGACATTCATCAGATGGGCACTAAGAGGCTTTTTGGTAGAATGTTGTGTAGAAACTTGACCATACATTTGCTAGCAGCACACCATTCTGTAGAGATGAAAATTTTTATGTATTTGCATTTTTTTCTGAAGTTGCATCCAGTTTACGAAGTGCCAAATACTGAGTGGCTTGTGGGAAGCCTTCTGAATGCTGGCACCTGGGATACAAACAAGGACTCCTGTGGTGTTTTTAAAGACAAAAAATAATTTATTGCATGAGCTTTCGTGGGAGAAAATCCCACTTCATCAGATGCATCGAAGGGATTTTCTTCCATGAAAGCTCATGAGATGAATAAATTTGTTGGTCTTTAAAAATGTCACAGGACTCCTTGTTAGTTTTTTGCTTGAACCAGGCTACCATGGCTACCCCTTTGGAACAGGATACAGGTGATCTGACTGCCCAGGTGTCTTGTGAGTCTCCATTATCTGCTGGATGGGACAATGTTTGTGATGAGGGTGTCTTGAGCTTCACTGTAACAGCTCCAGGATCTTCTTGATTCCAGTGCACAACTGAACACCATACACAGCTCAATATAGTGCTGACTACGTCAAAAATATAATCAGGGAATTGGGTCCATGGAAGGTTATTTCAGCTGAGTGACAACGTGGCTAATATGAAAGTAGCTCAGACTTCGTTGATAAATGAGTATGTGCACCTCATGTGTCATGGATGTGCTGTCTGTGCAAGGCAGCTTTTCACCGATGATGTTGAAGATCTGACAACTTCCTCATCACGTGTCAAAAGTTAAAAGCATTCTTGAGTTTTTTTGAAAACAAACATGTGCCAGCAGCCACTTTTTCAGCATCGTTTAATACAACACTCAATTTCATTCACCCTGAGCAAGCCTTGCACTTGACAGGCCTCTTCTGTTACATGTCTCCGAGATCTTCAAGTATGCAAGAAGGCTCCACAGTTAGCTGCTGCTGAAGAAAGGCTGGCCAGAGGTTGCCCTGGAGGAATCCTCACTGATGTTTTTGTGACTGTCTTTTGAAAGCAAAACTCAAAATCAGTTTCAGTGGTTGAACCTATCTCTGTCTTTTTAGAGTTTGGAAAATGATAGTTCTACAGTGTGTGATGCCAAGAACAGATTCTGAAATGTTGTTTAACATATTTTGTGGGAACGCAGAACTCAGTCTAATTATGAAGGCTGAAGAGAAAAAGATGATAGACAAAATAATCTCACGTAATGCTACCTGCCTTCTTGAACCAAGCTCCCAGGGACAGGACCTTTCTGATGATAAATGCAGTTCAAGCTGTGACCTCAATATGTCTGTTACAAACTTTAGAGGCTATGTAAACAAATCAACAAATTTAGCTGGAGGTCACAAATTGTAACAATTGTCTTAAAACAGTGTGGAATACAATCCCAGTAGTTGCATCTGTGGGGAAACAGGTTGTTTCCTTCTTGCGTTCCAGCGGCAGTGACACAAATTCTTATTTCACTTCTGGGATCTACTGCGTGTGCAGAACAGAATTGGCTGGCTGGTGGAATCATCCACTCACAAACTAGGCCTCCGTTGCTGGGAAGCTGGTGACCATGTATTGAAAGTTAAGAACAGAGAAGAAAATGGCAAAGGAAGAGTTGACTCAGTATTGGTCTGTTGGGGGGGGGGGGGGGGGGGGCCCCCCCAATGACGATACTGATGAATTTGATGATGACAAAGATAAACTAATGGAAAGTGTCGAGCATAATGATTAAAAGCAAGGTGCTTGAGAAGTTGGCCTCCTGCCCACCTTAACAAGTACGTGGAGAAATGCCTGTTTTCTTCCAGGCTATTTGTTGTGTTTCTAATTTCATTTTTCTTTTCCTTTGTTAACTGTTCAGTCTTGAATAATATGCTCTTTTAAATGCGAACCTAACCTTGCTTAATAAGAGGTAACGGTTACCAGTCCTTTATTTTTTAGAACTTGGTTTCATTGCATTTCACTTTTTTCTGAGTTAAAATAACTTTTCAGGACCTTGCTTTTTTGTACTAAGGCATATTAAGTATCTGTTTAAGACTAAGCCTGTTGGAAACCATGAAGTCTTGCCATTTTTTGTTAGTTATTGTTCTGATAAATTAGTACTTTAAAATATTGGACCATTTTTTAATTATATTTGATCAATGTTTGTCCAGTCAGTAGACTAACCCTAAACCCTGTAATTTTTGGATGGGTCAGATGCTCGAACCTCAATTATGAGCAAATATGCTAAATAGTTCATTAATTGTGTGTGAAGTATTATCCATGGAGCTGCATAGAACTTGGTAGCTGTGTCTCATGCCCTGCTGAAAGCAGCAGAGCTGCACCATTGTGACCAACGCAGAAACCTTGTCATTCCTGCAGATGTACAGGTAGAAGGTTGCTGTCGGGGGCCACTGGCCAAGTTCTTGTAGGTGTCCTGAGCTGCTGACGTAGGGCCTAGCTTCTCTTTGCATAGGCACGATAAAATGAGTGAAAGATCGTGCTTTGGACATGGGGAAGTGCACAGGGCCTGGAATGACCGGGTCTCTGTACTCAAGACTCAGTGCTTTACAGTCTTTATTTAAGTATCTGAAAAGCCCAGTGTTACAAAGCAGATTGGTTTCAGAGCCAGGATTAAAACCCTTCTGTCCAGGTTCTCCTTCCTGTGCATTGGCCGAGGGGCCCCTCTGAAATGTTCCATAGAGGCTTTTTCCTCTTACATGTTCCCCTCTACGCCATCTCTGCTTGGGTGCAGTTTGTTGAAAGTTTGTGGGTTAGGCCCTTTGGAGTAGATCCTGTTGTGAGTGGATTTGTTAGAAATAGATGGACAGAAAAGATCTGCAGGAACACCAAGGGGGTTGTTTTAGAAACCTGGTTATGTCTCGCATTCTCATCTTGAAATAATTCCTAGGTTTTAGCTCCTCTTCTTGTCCCATTGCCCACTAGAGATGGCAATTCTTGGTCCTGCAAAATAACAGGGCTTTATGTCCAAAAGCAGTTAGTTCACCTAGCCTTGGAGTTGTCTCTCCCATGGATGGCATATGTGTCTTCCCTGCTTATGTTGTTATAGGAAGGGCACCAGCTGGCTCCCGGGAATGCCGGCATGTTCCTTCATTAGAGACAGGAAGCGACCCTGAAGGTTATACAAATTACCTTACCTACATTCGAGCTTCCACTCCCACCATTGCTCCCCGGCAACAGTTTAGCTCTTGACGCAGCAGGCTGGGGAGGCAGAGGGTTTGTCCCGTCCTCTATGCCTGCTCCAGGGATCTTACACTGAACACACAAAAGAGGATAAAATTTAGTGTTTTATTGGCATCCCATCCTCCAGTTGACTATGCAGACATTGCTCATGGTCAGATAACATGCAGGCTGGCTTAGCCCCTCCTGTCTCTATGCTCAGATGCCTGAGCTTCTGTATGGTGCCTCAGAGCCTCCTGTGAGCTCCTTATATGCTTTCAGCAGAGCATTTCTCTGTCCTGTCTTCCCAACAGGCTCAGCTGGCAGGAGGGTGAAAACATGGGTGCACAGCTGGGCCAGTGGGAGGAGTAGCAGGAAGTGTAGGGGGAAAGTTCCCTGATGTCGATTGAGCCCAGGAGAGATCAGGGTTTGTGTTCTAGGAGTACAGGCAATGACTGGATATTTAGGCAGGCTGGCAGTTGTTTGTTACCTCTCAGTCCTTTGTGAGAGACTTAAAGGGACTCCATTGTTTTTTCATTGGTGCTTGAATCTTCTCACTCCCCTGAAAGTCTTCTGGGATTTGGCTCTGGGAGGAAATAGTGGTACTCAATCTCCAGCCACAAGTCTGCGTCCCAAAAAATCACGGAGTAGCCGTGTGGTTCAGCTGACATGGTCAGCAATGACGTTGTTAACCGGGGGGGGATACTTGCTCTGCCATTGGAGGGGTTCAGAATTAACATCTCATTGAGTGAGTGGAGGTCATTTCACACTTCTCCTGGAGCTGTTAATTCCAGTGTCAGGCTCACTCAGCGCAGAAAGCTTCATGTTTGGAAGGAGGGCTGGTCTGCAGTTAAAACGTTAGCAGGCGCAGTTGTGGAAAAATCCACACCCCATGAACTGCAGCTGTGCTGAACTAACACCCAGCGGAGGTTCAGTTTGTCAAAAGCAGGGAGCTGGAGCACGTATAGCGCAGGACAGCCCTTGTGTTGCTGTGGGCTGTCCGCACTACAGTGTTGTGCTGACATAGCCACACCACTGGAGCTGTCGGAGTCCCTCTAATATAGACATGGCCGCAGTGTATTTTACAGAAGCCAAAACATCAGTTCTACAGCAGCAAGTCCCCCAAAGTCCTGGCGCAGTCAGGCCCAAGGGCACGTTGCTTTTGGGTGGCAAGGTTTTCCAAAGACGTTGTTTGAGAGAAGATGCTGTGAATATCGGTAATGGAGGAGCCCTGTCCATCTCTTCGTTCTGTGGTCCCTGCGGAGAGCGCCGAGACGCTGTTCAGTGGTGATGACAGCAGAGATCTGCAGTAGTCACACAGGCTGAGGTGGCTGGTGTTCAACATATTTGGGAAAGGGGTGCCTTTCATCTTAGTCTAAACTTTGGGACAGATTTTTATTTAGAAAAATATTGGGTTGGAGTCTTTATTTTTCCCCCATTTTGGTTTTCTTGTTCTCCCTTTATTTCCCTCCCAGGACCCCCCTGCCTTCCCGTTCTTTTCTTTTTCCATTTTGTGACTGAAAAAAGGGTGAGAAAAGAGACCCAATAAACCAGAAACCAACTCATTTTTTCCTCTTTTTCAGTTTCACGCTCAAAAAAAAAAAATTCACAAACACTTCCAACTTTGTGAAAAGCCTTGTTTTACACCAAGAATGGTTTTACTTCTCAATTTAAATTATATTAATGTCCAAAGGGGCTTGTGAGTTCCAGTGTGTGAGACGCTTCTGTGAGCCCCCCTGAAATCTTCCAAAGAGAGAACCCAGCTCCCTGATCTGCCTCCACAATCATTGTAGGTTTGTTGTTAGAGAAACCCGCTACTGCCCTTTGTTCTGCCTTGTTACAGGGAGCAGGCTTTTTACTGTGGTGCAGGGCCTAGTCCCTGTTGGCAGCATTCAGAGCGCCCTTTGCCAAGGTAGCGGCACCTCGTTAGTTTGGGTTCTGTTGCTCTCCTTAATGCAACCTGTGACTTCCTCACCACAGGACTGATGGCTTCAGTGGCTTTTCTACCTGCTGATCCATCTGGGAAACTCCATCTCGAAGAGCAGAAGCCGCCTCCTGTAATATTATGCTGGGACACTGCTGAAGGGCTGTGGTGGTGCAGGTGTGGCTTGCGACTGAATCGCATACACAGCCTGTGCCATCTTTGTTCACACAATGCAATGAAGGCTGCAGCCTCTTTTCTTTTTAAACTGTGTCTGGACCGCTATAAAAAAAAGTGCAGTGTCATGAGCAGACATAAGCGTACAACTGGAGGGCTTTTTTTTCTTGAATAGTAACTTAAAACATAAAGAGGTGAAAGAAGATGGGTAATTAAAAGAATCAAGTTTGAAGAAATTAGGAGCATTTTCTTCCAATTGAGCATCCTGGATTACCTGGTCTTTTTCTCTGGTTTCGTGTTAATAATTTGTACAAGAAAACATTGTGGGCACAAGTGGATATGCCTTCATGGACACTAGCCATGCAGATTGTCATGAGGTCTTAGGCCTATTGAATCCATTCCAGATTGGAGGGGACATGAGGATTTTCCTATTTTTTCCATGTTGCTCTCTGGTACATCCAGCCTTCTTTGGCCTGGTCTACACTGCTGAGAGAACTTGGTGGTGGTTGGTGGGTGTTATGGAAGCTACACAGAGTAGCTTGCGTGAGTCTTGTTGACTTCCTAACTCCCCTTCAGTGTGGCGTTTTCACTGCACTGCGTTGACAGGACCTGTGTTCCAGTCGACCCAGTGGTACACCGCGTGAGCAGGTGGTTTTACTAAGTTGATCTCCAGATCAACTTAGTGTGTCTTAACTGCCCGCTAAGTCGGTCTGTTGATATGATGGTGGCAACTTGCCACTTCCTAGAGGTCAGGGCACCAAAAAAGCCGGGGGTGTTTTTGTTTTGATACTGAAAAAGCGACCAATAAAGGAAGGTGACTTTGGACTGGACCAGAGAACATGAATGCAGGTTTCTTCCTTTGAAAATAATTGAAATCCTCAAGCACTTCTTTTCTTTATTGTCTTAGTTGCGGTGCTAGCTGGAAGCTCTTCCCTCTCCAGTCCTAGGGAGGATGCTGAGGCTCAGTTGTGCCAAAGGAGCCCCGAAGCACTGTCACCAGCCGTGGTTGTCCTGCCCTCCCCAGAGTTGCGTTGCTCTGTTGCTGGAGGAGCAGTTGTGCCCCGGCATGTCAGTCCTGTAGCATTGCAGGCTCAGACGAGCAGTGGGTTCCCGCAGTGTGTTTGGAGCAATTGTGGAATTATTTGTAACAAGAAATTGCAAGGCACGGGAGTGGAATTCAGTTTAAACAAAGTCTGGGTTTTGAGTCTGTGCTCTCATGCCAGCCTCAGAAAAACCTGCACTCCAGGAGCTCCACGTGTCACCTCTGTCAGGCTGGTTCTGATTGACTTGATTAATATTTTAAAGATCATTTAGGATCTCTGCCTTGGCTGTGCTTCTCGCCTGGGGAGGCCAGCTGCCTGGGGCTGCATAACCTTTGCTCTTGGCATGTTTAGCATAGGACTGGAGTCTTTAGGAGCTGGGTGGTGACAGGCTTTCCAAAAGCGTATTATTTACCTCCCACAGGTGGGGGCTCAGCTCTTCCAAGGGTGAGGGCTGCAGAGCCCGCCTGGGACTCCGAGAGCATAAGTTGATTTCAGTCTTCATTTCCAGATTAGCCACCATTCAGGCTAATGGGCTGAGCTTGGCTCCTGTAGCTTGCATCACAGCTTTCCTTGGGTGGGTGGAGGGCCTTCCTGCGGCTGCATGGGTTGTACCCTGTCACGGAGACTGCAGACCGCACTCTTGGATTCCCTCTGTTCACAGCCAATCAGGACTCTACTGTGGTGGAGCTTTCTCCCGAATCTGCCGGGTCTCCACGCTACCTGTAGCCAGCTCCCAAATCCAGGCTCAGAGGGTCCGATCCTTGCTCTGTCTTGTCTCCCATGGGATGGGTTCCTCCCTCCAGTTGGGTCCCAGCCATCCCAATCAGCAATGACACTCAGCCAGCGTAGACATCAGAGGGTTTATTACCAATCCAGTTTGCTCAGTAGCTAGGACAGTTGGCATCAGATCAACCAGGAGGTCTAGCAGTAAACCCCCCCAGGAAGAGCCCCGGAGATCCTGCCTCTCAGACCCCCAACTTCCTTCTACCCTCTCATCTTCTCCCAGGCCTTTGTTCTTCTCCCAGCTGGCCGCCCTGCCCCTGGTCTAAACCGGCCACAACCTGTCACCCACAGGGGGTCCAGGTAAGGTTTGTCTAAAGCCCCTTCCCCTCCTAGTGGTTCCCATAGTTATCACACCACCAAGTCCCATCACCAGAATACCCATCTGCTACTACCAAAGTACAGGAACAGAAAAGAACAACACTTGGGTTATTGCCTCTGGCATCCCACAGTAGCCATGAGATTTCTTACTTCATCACATATCCCTCCCTGCAATGTGGCTCTGATTCTTCACTTGCATGCAGTGCAGCTTGTGGGTCCTTCGGCAACCTGCTGCTCAATGCCCGTTGGGTGTGCCCTAGCCACAGACCATACGGCTGTGCTTCCAGCTCCCATGTAGGGCAGGTAACCCTTTAGCTCTGTGGCACAGACCTGTATGTTTCCTGTTTTGATCCCTGCCACTAGACTTCCTTATTGTCCTGCTGGCTGCTACCCTGTTTCTCAACATAGCTGTGGGGCACGTGCTCCCTCCCCACTGAAGTGTGCTAATACCAGTCACTTCACTGTCCCTTGCTCACTGATCCAAGTCTACTGTTGCCTGTGGAGCCCCATGGATTTTACTCTGAAGTGTTTCTTGGAAACACTCTGCTGGTTAACCCTCCCTGGGGAGCTGGCAGATCCAAACTCTAGAGGGGCTGGCTGCAGGGCTGGGTGTGCCATGGGCATCAGGGCTAACACAGATCCAGGCGGCTGAGTAAAGCCATGTGCCAGAATCCCAGACTGCGTCTGCTCTGCCTAATTATCACAAGTGCGAGTTTGTTCTGCTAGGTGCACATTATGCCTTTATTGTGCTGTAATTATGCTGGCTGCCTATGTTCAGTGTCATAACAAGGAATAAAACGCCCATTACCCGCCTAAAGGATTCTTCTGGTGGGTTTTTTTTTTTTTTTGTATATTTTTATTGCTCTAGAGTACATAGCAGGGATGTCTTTGATCAGCCTTCTCGATGTAAAAGAGCTAGTGAAATACTGGGCCTCTTGGAGTGCTCCTCAATTGTCCCAGCAGCCTCACCCAGCGCTGCCAATGTCGCTTATTGCCAGCCGATCGAGTTAGCAGTGTGGCAGAACATCACTTTTGGCTATAGCTCTCCTGCCTTGCAGGAGACACCAGAGAGGGTGTAGGTGGTAAAATCTCCCATTTCAGTAGCATGCACCTTCCAGCCCAGAGCACTCTTTTCTATGGCAGGGCCCCAGACATGCTAGGTGCTTTCCAGGTGTGGCCCTCCTCTCCTGAGGAGTGCACAGGGTAAAATGCACAGAGAAAAGAGGGGATGGGGGGGGGGGACCCACAGCTGATTTAGTGCTGGGTTTGGCCTTTGGACTTCAGTTTCATTGTAGAATTGTCTAGGCCCCTAATCGTTAGGCTATGCCCTGTATGCACGCAGAACAGAAGGGCTGGTTCTCCCCCAAAACGTTTCCCATCTAAGTAGAATCTTTCACACGGGCATCCTTTATCCAACATATGGATCACTGTGCCAATTAGCTGGGGCGTGAAGAAATTTGCACACCAAACCCAAGTGTCCATTGAAAGCTCTGGTGGCACCTTTGCAGAAGCAGAGATCTTAAGTCCGGTGTCCCAGCCAAACTGCAGCCTGCAGAGTTGCCTTGTGCTGTCTTTGGGCTTCTCAGCCTCCCTTTTAGTCATTACTCAGAGTGTGCAGAGCAGAACTGGCAGCCACATTGTGCTGGGGGTCGGGTTCTGCCCAGGCTTCTGGTGCTGTACAGATACCGGTTGGTAGAGGATAGGGTCCCCTTATCAGTGGGCTTTTGCAGTATTCATTAAATAACTCCTTAACTTGGAAAAACAAACTCTGCATGTCAGGGATCGTTAGAACCCGATTTCTACACCGCCATAACCAACTGGTAACTGGCTTCAGTTGCCTCAGCAGCAGCTGCTGGTGCTGGTTGGGGATAGCTCTTAAATGCTTGTTCATCTGTTGCTTTAGCCAGTCAGCTCCTCAGGCAGACGGGTGTCTGCGCAGGTTCTCTGGCTGGGCCACACATTCCACGCACACTGTTCCTTTCCATTTCTTCTGCTTGTTTGGATGTCAGATGTTCCTTGAAGTGGCCTTCACAGCTTTCTACCCTTCCAGCAGGCGAGTGCGTCAGTGGAAGATGGACTCACCTAGGGAGCGCCTCCCCTCAGCTTCATTGCATATGCACATGCCGTCTGCCCTGGCGGTGTGATTCCTTCGGTGAGGGATCCGCGGGGCTGCCAATAGCAATCATTGATTAAGAGGGTAATTGTCCTGAAAACTTAGATTGATCAAAAGGCAGAAATGATGACTTGGGTAACTGTGTTTAAACCCACGTCCTGTCAAAAGGGGAGCTGGAGATGTAGTGTGCAGAAAGCAGGGAGAAATGGATGTGTGAGGATTCATGGCTCAGGGAGGAGGGGGAGCCATTCTTCTTTGGGGTCCGTATCAGGATGTTTCTTGTCACCAACGCTGGGCTATTGGAGATTCAATCACTTTTATCTTCCCTCCTCTCGCAATCCAAATGCCTTTTCATATTAGAAAATTAGACTCTGCTCTGCTCATGCAAGATTTAGTAGCTCTGCTGAGCAATAGCACAGAAGAGTAAATGATGTCGCATTTCAGGGGCTTTTTACACATTATGACCAAACTCTCAACTTCTTCAGTATTCTTCCACTGAGCCACTCCGGGGCGTGAAGGGGGCGGAGATGCAAACTTCTCTCTGGAAGGAGGCCTATGCTGACTTAGCGGTCCCATCTTTATTGTTGGACTGATGGGATTTGGTGGTAACGTGACATTTGTCTAGCTTGTTTCTGTCCTACCATCCCTGAAAATAACCCCTGGGAATTTAACACACTCTGCCAGATAATTGTAGTCCCCCCTTCACACATACCTTCCAGTGCTAAAACGTGGAGCTGCTGGTCTCCCTGTTGGTAACGCTCACTCACAGTCTGGAAAATATTCTTTGTTTGCTTGCATTTTCCAGACACCAATTTTTTTCCACATTCTAGCTTTGCTGCTAATGGAGCTTTAATGATGCGTAATGATGATGACCCTTTGTGGAGAGCTTTGAAACCGTTTGATGGGAAGGGCAGGCACCCGTGAATTTAGCGTCACTGGTCTCTGTGCAATATGTATTACAGTAGGGAAACTGAGGCACAGAGCAGTTGTGACTTTCTAAGGCCACACAGCAAGTTTGTGGAAGTCCTTGGCTTCTGACCCTGCTGTTGATACTTACTAGGGTCAGAGTCTTTTGCAAACCTTATTATCCCTTGCACACCTACATGAGGAAGGTCAAGGGCTCACTCTTCAGGGAGTGGGCAGGTTGAAACAGATGTACAACCTGGCAAGGGTCACAGAAGACGTGAGCGTCATGCCAGAAACCCAGTCTGAGCCCACTGGCCCATGCTTCTTTTAAAAAAATAAATAAAAAAAATCATAGCACTTCCCTCATGCACCTGCCGCTGATATTTTACAGAGCCCTGAGCATCCAATTTATGGCATATAAAGAGCCCAGAGCGTTATTTTTGTAGACCCTATGCAAAAATACTGGGTGTTGTAAAAAAGAACCCCTGATTTAAATTCTCCCCAAAAGAGGAGCCAAGCCTTGCTTCATCCTTGTTTAACAAAGTAGCCAGCACTGTGTAGGGATGCACGTGTGGCTTTCTGCTCGCTCGTCTGGAGGAGTGACATTGGACGCACTGTTAAACGGTGGGCATGGGAATGATTGTTCAGATGTTTGTCTGTGGTCGTTGTGACCCCCCCCTGGCATGGAGACATAGGAGCCTACAGCAGAGGTTTTGTGGGCCAGTGCCTGTGTCTGTGCCAGCCATTTTGGGGGGAAATCACCCGTTGCTGAGGTCAGTGTAGATGGAGCTCTGGGTGGGTGTAAAATGCCTGCCTGCTCCAGCGCTCTCGACATTGCCAGCATACATGGAACTGCTCTTTCCTCAGTCCACCTGTCTGGGACTCCCAAGAAAGGCTCACATAGCAAGAGCTAGCAAGGTGCTGAGCAGGATTTTAGCAGGGAAAGAGGGTGCTCAACATCTCTGCATGGTAGGTGTTGCGGGAGGTGATTTCATTAAAAATATAGCCCAGGTTACCTTTGAGACAGCTGCCAGCTTGTTTCTTTCCTTGCAGTTTTCCAAACCCAGCTGGAACTTATCGAAAACCTCAGCAGTTCATCTTGTGGAGGGAATCCGAAGCAGAGTGGTGCTTCAAATTATACATCTGTGGAGGAGGTTCCCTCCCTGAGTAGAGCAGTTTTTTAAGACAAGACAAATTTTGAGGAGAAGAAAGTACTTGACTTTTTATTCACTTCAAGTATAAAAGCTTCAACTTCTTCTTAAGTCAATTCTAGGGTGTTCATTGCTCACTTCTCTGCATGCTAAATTTGCCTACTAATTTTAAAGAACTGAAGGAGGAATACAGATACCCAGCTTGCTGGCTTGCACTCAGTTTGGCTCCTTTGAGTCTTTGATTCCATGCAGACATTTCTGTATGTCTCAGGCTGTCTCTTACTGTGGTTTACAGTACACGTTGAGGGTGTGGTGACACTGTTTTTGTGCTAGCTGCAAATAAAAGTAGATGCCAAATGTAGGGATGGGGTGAGGGGGTGAGATTCTCCTTGAGCTCCAAGTTGTTATCCAGATGCTTCTGTTTTCAGATTTAAATACTGGAAAACCTGACCCGGAAGTGGAAGTGGACATGTAGGTTGAGATCCAGCAGCAGGGAGAGCGCTGGGGAAGTCTACTTAGCATGTGTGGATGTGATCAAGCCCCTTGCCCTGGTAGGTGAAAGTCTTGCCAGGCAGAATGGTGGTATGAGGTCTGTGCACCACGTAAGGAGTAAGAAGGCTCGCCTGGTGACTTGGTTGGAGGCAGGCTGGGGGTGGATTGATTTCACCCTGCAAGAGGAACATGGAATTCCCTGATCTTTGGTGCCCACTTATTTTCCCAGCTGCCCTGCTTGTGGTCAGTGAAGAAAAACCCTGCACTTCAGCTGTGGGTCCTTCCATCATTCTGCAGGGCCTCTCCTGGCAGACGGTGCGGCTAGGACAACAGCCGGCACACGTTCCGGGAATCACGTCAGCTGTCATTACTTACATTACCTTGATTGGGAACAGCCAGTTATGTCACCATCCATCATCGTGTCTCTCACGGGAGACGTTGGTGAAGGAGGACAGGAAAAGGAATTATAAAGCATTCTCTGGGTGCTCAGCCAATCCCACCGCTCCATTGGCTGAGCATCTGTCATCAGCCAGCTTGAAGAGAGGGTGCCCGGGTTGATGGATCGGCCCATGGTGGCTCCACAGGGAGGGAGCCTTCAGCAGTGATGGACTGTTCCATTGTAACTGCCTTTGAGTTGGGAGAATTGTTGAGCTTCCCCGGATGCGTCTCGGGGCTCAGGGTGCTACAACTTTATCCCCTGTACAAGGAGAGGTCTGCCATGGAGCAGGCAGTTTATCGGCCCATCAAACCCTCATGACCAATGTCCTGGGACTACTCCCAAGGCAGTGGGTGGGGCTGGAGGGGTGAAGAGGTACTGGATTTTAAAGGACAGGCTCATGGACAGGGTTGCAAGTCTGCCGAATGTCGGCATCCACTATGTGCGTCCAGGCGAGTTAGTTCCTGCGTGCAGCAAGTGCTGCTCTCCAGGGACTGTCAAGGGGTGAAGGCGCCTGTGCTAACACATCACCCACATGACATAAGAATTGTAAACCCCACCTACCTTGGTGCCGTGGGTCTTGTGTTGCAGACCTGGAGGGGCAGGAAGTGAGAAGTTCTAACCATAAATCGTGAAGGTACTGTTTTAGCTCGAGATCTGCCAGGGCTAGAAGCAAGCACAGCATTTCAGCAGCTGCTCTGGTATTATAAATCACTTGCTTCTAGCCCCATGACTCAGGAGAAAATAAAGCTTTATCCCTCGCTGGTCTAGGACCTGAGGATTGCCAGTCCAGCATTTTTAAGCAATGTAATTGGAGGAGAGGAATTAACACCGTGAAGAATCTCGTCTTACCCCCATGTTTCCGTGCCAGTGTGAAATGGCAGCAGTTACCAGCTTTGGAAGATGGGCAGTGCCTTTGGCTGGCTCAACATAGTTAAAGCACACAGGACCAAGCCAGACCAGCCTTAATCATGTTTGCAGTCCCATTACACGTAATGAGCCTGCTCGCATGAGTAAGGCAAGCAGGATTTGATCTGTAATCCATACTGGCACTTTAACAGCTCCATGCTATATACATGTGATGCTTTGGATCGTGCCGGGAGCTGCCACCCTCAGTGCTGTTTTTATTTCAGTGGTGGTATTTCTTAGGGACCCCCATGGACATAAAGGTTCAATTGTGCTCCTTGTCTCTCAGAATTTACTGAATAAATACAAGAGCATTGTGGAGGCAGGTAGCGTGTGGGGAGAAGCATTAAGGAGTAAGAGAAAAAAAGATACATTTCCTTGGTTACAGAAGAGTTAGTGTGGTTTGTAAATATGAGCTGCAGACGCATTCTAAACACCCCTCCACAGGATCCCGCGGGCCCCAAAAAGCAAGCCTAGCCTTTCCAGTAAGTAAAAGGAGGGCAGTTAGTGTCTGTGTTTTCTTTTCTTTTCTTCTTTTGGTCAACTCTGGCTGTGGATATGAGTTTCTATTTGAAGTTGAGAGGGGAAGGGAAATCCATTGTTACAAGAGGAGACTTGCTTTTTACTTGATATCTGTCTCCAGCCACACAGAGGAGGAAAAGAAGATTTGCTGTGATGAAAGTGGGCTTAAAAAAAACCCCTGGCATCTGAGTGTTGCTGTTTTGTGTACTTCAAAGGCTGCAGTAACAGAACAGCGTAAAAACACCCTGCTCCTGGTCACTATACAGACAAGCTTTCACTCCTGCAAGCGTATGGCGTCAGTGTTGTTGCACAGTCCTGTGTGTCCGGGTCCCTCAGCATGCCCCACGGACCAGTCAGCACTGCCGGAGTGGAGCGTTACACAAAGGGCTTTCAGTCTGTGAGTTTCAGTCCGTGGCCTGTCAATGCAGGGCAGAGCTCCTTTTGGAGGGCACGACAACGACCTGCAAAAGTCGTGTCTGGAGGAGGGGTTTGAACATGGAGAGGATGAGGAATTGGATGCTGCAAGAGCTGTTGGAGCTGCCCAACTGGAGATGGCAAGAAAAAAGTAACGTTTAATTAATTAATTAGAGTGACATGCAGGTTAGAACCCCTAACACAGGCTGCAGAGCCACCCAGACCGATGGCTCTGAAGTGGAGGAGGAAGACTTTAACAGTGGTAATGATGCCTAGCTTATGGCCCTTGAGTCCAGCTGTAATTAGCTCTTCAAGATGATGACAGCATGGAGCAAATGAGAATTAGGGGTCCACTCTCATTACAGGTCAGTGGGAGCTGGTCCCAAACAGCTGCTGTAGGCAGGCCTGTCTCAAATGTGTCTGTAGCTCCCAAGCTGCCCTCAGTGCAGTTGGAGAGCTCTCCTCAGTTGATGCAGGAGGGTGAGAGTTAGAGTGGGGAGATTAGCAGTGGGGTTGGAGGAGGAGGGAGCCATCGGGGTGCGGGGCTTTCTGCCCCTCTGAAGTGCATAAGCTCTACGTGTGTGGACGTGACTCTACTGTGACTTGCATTAGTTAGAAGTTGGGGGCAGTGACAGAAGATGGTTGATTGAAGACACACGATCACCATTTGCCTTCCACTTTATGCCCCCCAGAAGCTCTGGACTCCCCTGTCTCTTGCTGCTCTGTTTATCCTGTAGGCAACACTTAGCTTGGAAACCGGTCTGATGTATCTGCCAAGTCTCCTCAAGCTGGCAGCCATGTGGGAAGGCTCTGCTGCTTGGAACGCTGGGTCAGGCCGCTCTCCCTTTCAGCTCTAGACCCTGCTTGAAAAGGCAAAGCTGGGGGAGAGGGAAGTGGAAGACTGTGCCTATGCAACAGCCTGGGGGGCTGAATAACTAGCAGGAGTTGTCTTATTGTACAAGCTCCACCCCCCACTCCCCCAGGCTCTCCCACCCGCTGTTCCATCCCTGGGCGCCTCACCCCCAGGAGCTCCACCAGTGCCCCTCCATTCTGAGCTGCTACTGCAAGCCTCAGTCTTAAAGTCTACCACCCCTGTTAGGCCAACCCCAGCTCCTTCAGTCCACCGACATAGCTCAGCCTGACCCGCAGCATCTCCTGCCGGGGTAGTGGAAGGCCTTTCTTGAGCAGAGACAGCCAGTCATGCAAAAAAAGAGAGTGAGAGAGATCTGGAAAGCGAAAGCGTGTGCTGGAGGCATTGCCTTTGATAGGAGCCCATCTGGGAGTAGGGCGAGAAACCAACAAACTCGTTCTTGCTTGTGACCCGAGCCGAGACTGGCAGTGAAAAGAATTCCAACAAAAACATGGGCTGGTCAGAGTTGCTAACGAGCCTTTTCTTTGAGAAATGTTTTACGTTCTTTAAAGAGCACTGCCAAGCAGGCTCTTGTTGAGATTCTGTCGAGGTAAATGGCGGAGTCAAGTGTGCTGGCTCCTTTCTTTTCTTTTTCTTTTCTTTTCTTTTTTTTTTGCCTTTCCCCTTTCTTGGCTCTCTTTATTATGTGGAGTCGCTCTGGCTCTTTCTCTCACTTCTGTTTCTCCTTTTGTTCTCTCTTTGTCTATTTATCACACTGTGAAGGTTGAAAGAGATGTTATTAATCTGGGAGAATGAAGGCAGGATTAGTGGTATGAATCGGATTTTGAGAGGTGTAATGATAGAAAGACTCGCTCTGCTGCCGGGCTGCGTGAGTTTGATAAATGGGGAGCACTCCAAACTGACTCTCGCATTCCTCCGCACTGCGCGCTTTGCCCGCTGGGGCGTGCCGTGCTCTCAGATCTGCCAGCCATCCCACACCGCTCCTACCTGAACCAGAGCAAAAAGCCAAGGGTAAATCAGAGACAAATATCTCCCATTGCACTTAAAGAGATCATTTCTTTCAACATCTTTTTCAAACAGAGCCCTGTCAAGTTCTTGGACAGCCTTGTGTGGAGGTAGGGTTTTCTCGACCTGCTGCTCTGTGTTGCCGCCTTTTGCCATCGCCCGTCTGAGTGCAGAGCAGCGGGAACCATCCAGCATGCCACCTTGGTACGGTGGCCTTTTGTTTGGGCTGGGTTGTAAAAGCTGGAGGGTTTGTGGAAATTACTGGGGTCCTGGCTCTGGAGTCCCATTAAATCCCCAGTGAGGCAGAGAGAAGTAGGGAGGAGTCCCTTTTCGGGGCCGAATTCAGAGAGGGGCTAGTTACATTGGGCTCAAGGTAATGCAAGTTGGTGTACGAGTGGGACAAGCAGATTAGTTGTTGGAGGGCGGAATTAAAGCAGGGCTGCCCCAGCTACTTGATAATCTTTCTAGAAAACCCAGTTCTCCACCCTCTGACCCACTCACACCCCCAAGCCCCCTTGAGTGTGCGTTCACACGAGTTACACATTGGAAAGCTGCTGGGGGGATGAGTGTGCCTAAAGGTTCATTGCACACCAGGCTGCTGTGTACGTACATCCCTTCACTGCCAACAGAGCCCCAAGGTTACCTGGCCCTGTCCTGTCACAGTGCAGGGGATCCTGGCTGCCTTGCACCTTGCCAGCTTCTGTCTCATCTGGATTTGGTTTGTGTCCTAGGTTCCGGGCCAGGCTTGGCCCTGGTGGTTTAGCTTGAGTTTGGGGGCTCTGCTGCTCTTTCTCATACCTAAGGACTCAACAGGCTTTTGCTCTTCTTCAGGGATGTCACCAAGTGAAGTGTACAGCCGTACTGCGTGTTTCAGTCCCTGGGCACCTCTCCCAGCTGGAACGGATGGGTATTGGCGCCTAGCAGTCTGCTCTGCTCCACCATGCTGCCCATTCTGGAGAATGGAGCTGGTGGGTCCTGTGGGGGGAAACTGCTGCACAAGACCCCCCAGGGCTGGGTTTGTGTCTTGTGTCTCCTTTGGGTTGGGCAGGGGTGGCAGTGGGGAGCCCTGGCCAAGGAGTCCTATTGTAGGCAAACCAGAGTAGTTAGTGTACCATGTACTGCACAGTGATTGGGTCCCCCACCCTGACCCTGGGCTGACCTCTTTCGGCGTTTGGAGGGGCAGTAATGTTTGGCGAGGTCAGGCTAATGAGGTGCACATCCTCAGAGGATCGTTTGGAGGTTTTCTCACCTGCTGCTCTGTTGCCACCTTCTGCGGTTGCCCATCAGAGTGCTCCCCGTGCTGTCCCTGCCCCGAGCAGCTTACAGAAGTCACACTGATGGGTCAGAGAGGGATACAGCAGACAAGCCAAACCCTAGCCCCAGACCCAGAAGGAACCGCTATAGGGAATAGCATGAGAGAGCCTTCTCAGACACTGTACTCCTGCTCACCCAGCAGCAGGCGATCAGTGGAGTGGAGTGGGGTGCTGGCTGGGAGAGCTCACTGCTACTCCAGGCCTGGCCTGTCACAAGCGAAGCACAGACAGACACAGTAAAACATCCAGAAGGGTGGATCACAGACTTGTCTCTCTGGTGCAGTGGCAGGCCCAGAGCTGTGATGCTGAGAATGGGAACACAACCACTAGAAAAGACTTTGGAAGTTCTTGGAGGCTGTGACTCGTTTGTAATGTGCTTTGGGACTTTTATTCCCTAGCCTTCTAATTCAGGTCTCTAACTTAAGCTAAATGTGTGCTGGATGAATGCACTCAGCCTGACCCAGCCCGGGGGCCCTCCAAAATTTCCTGGCCCCTAGGAGCATCAGGTCATTGACAGCACAAGTGTGAGCTTTGGCCCTGATTCAATCAGGGTGGCCTCTCACTTCACCTTTCTCCCAAACCAGTCCCAAAGGGAGGGGGAGACACAAACCTGATTAGCTGAGGTGGGTAAACATACCCAGCGGTGCTTTTGTATATGCTCTGTGTTTGGGGAGATTTGCTAGCACTACCCTGAGTGGGTAAATTCACCTGCTCGCATTCACCATGCGTTTTCTGTTGTACACCGAATGTTGTTCGCTTCCTGTTCTAGGATGGTGGTTGGTGTTGCTGTGTGCCGTTAAACTGGTTGCGTTCTGCCTCAGAGGTGGCTGCATTTCGGTGCAGGGGAAGTGATCAGTTTACCAGATGAGGTCTGTCAAACGCTGAGGGGTTTGTCTTGGGGGGAGGGGAGGAGGTGCTATTGTCAGGTTGGCTCCCTGTCTCCACAGCTGTTCTGTGAGTAGACTGCCTGTGGTGGGATATACAGCAGTGGTGGAGCGTAATGGGTAGCAGGAGGAAGACTGAAAAAGCAACGCTGGGACCTCATGGGATCTAGAAGTTGCGGGCTGTTAGGGGGAGTGGGGAATTCGTACCATTTGTGTCAAAAATTCCAAGGAGCGTGTCCTGCTGCCTGAACACTGGCAGGGCTGCGGGGGTGTCTGAGAGCCTGTATGCGGCCCTCTGGGAAGAGGTGGCATGTAGTGGGAAGGTCATGTGCAATGCGTCATGCGATAGACTGTCTGCAAATACATTTCCACCCAGCCTCACTGTTCAACTTCACAGGTTGACTTGGTTCAGAGCAGACAAAATAAATGAGGAGAGAAATGATCAGTCAAATATTTCTTACATCTGATCTCGGAGAGCTAAGTGCTTGGCTGGGACGTTAAGGCAGGTAATGAAGCTCTCCTCAGATCAGCTGCTGATGTGGAAACTGCTAGATTGACCAGGCTGCAACTGGAATAAGGGTAGGTAGAAGCTGTGCTGCAGCCAGAGCGAGGTGCAACACTGAACCCCCCCGCCTCGATGCTCCTCATTGCACTGGACCTTTTTCCCCGCAGCCCTCGCCCCTCTTCTCCCTCACTGCGGAGAGGCTGGGAGCTCCACGAGGTCAGATGCCATCCTGATGCTGCTCTCCTGGAAGAGCTGGGGATCAGTCCTGCTGTTGTAGACAAGGTGTTTCTCTGTAGCTAGAACAGGGGTTGGTTTTAGTGAGTGCTGAAGCTACTTAGCAGCATGAATGTGTATGGGGCTCTTTTGTGCACAGGAGCGACCGCTCACACACACCCAGGGCATCCAGCATGAATCCTTGCAGGGCTCTGGGAGATGTAGCTTGGAAAGTGAAATAATCCTGTTGTGCTCTTCTCGCCTGGAAAAGGGCTTTTATAGTCCTGGGAGACCCAGGCATGTCCTTGTTCCAAGTTTATGTTGCTGTAGTGCTCCAAGGTGCCAGTCCCCTTATAGAGCCCCATCAAGCTTGGTGGTGCCCAGACCAGGAGAAAGAGACAGCCCTTGCTTGGGAGAGTTTGCTGTATAAAGTCCTGAACCTTCATGTGCCTAACTTGTAAGAGCTGAGTCATTTCATTACCACGGGGGCTGTTGGCAGGTGTAAATGTAAGTGGATTTGCAGGGTCAGAAATGGCATAGGGGAAGGTTGAAGGAGAAGGATTCACGCAAAAAGATACCATTTGTATCAGCCTAGGCCTATCTGCAAGCTTCTAAGAGTTGTACCTAGCTCCCTCCATCTACTCCTCAGCAACTGCCTGAGATCTATGGGGCAGGGAAGATGGATCTGGAGGAGAAGGGGAAGGTGGCCATGCCATGAGTTCTATGCAAAGGGTTGGGGGCTAGCAGGGACGAGAAGCAGAGTCTCCTGGGGAGCGTTGGAGACCAGCGTCTTTGGGAAGAGTTCTGTCGATGTGTAGGTGTGTTCTGTTCCCTTCCAGCCCCCATTTTTAGTAGAACAACGAAGGGGAGGTGATAGCTATTACTGAACCAACTTCTGTTGGTGTGAGAGATGCTTTCCAGCTACGTGGAGAGATGGGGTTGAGACAAGATGTGACAGAGACCCCAGAAAAGCCTCTTGGATCCCCTCTGTCCACAGCCAGTCAGGTCTCTGCTACAGTGGAGTCTTCTCCCATCCAGCACCCGGGTCTCCCCACTCCGTGCAGCAGCTCCCAACTCCAGGCTCAGAGGGTTCAATCCTTGCTCTGTCTGGTCTCCCTTGGAGGGGGTTTCCCTCCAAGAGGGTCCCAGCCGTCCCAATCAGCAGCGACTCTCAGCCAGTGTGGCAATCAGAGGGTTTATTAGCAAACCAGTTCATACAGCAGCAAGGACAGTTGGTATCAGCATCCTCAGAACAACCAGAAGTGAAACCCCCCAGGGGATTAGGGCTACACCCCAGGGCAGGGTCCTGTCTCTTGGACCCCCATTTCCCTACTAGCCGCTCCTTCCCCTGGTCCTTTGTTCCCCTGCTTGCTCTGCCCACCTCTCCGGCCCCTGGCCCAACCAGCTGAATCCAGTGTGACCAGTGGGGGGTCCCAGGTACAGGCTCCCTAAACACTACCCCCCAGCCCCCTAGTGGCTCTACCTCATAACACCCACCTGTGTCCCATCACCCGAATAGAAAAGAAAGAGGGTCAGCACCCGTGTCTTCCCTGACTAATCTAGCAGAGGGTTCCCACTTCTCCACACAAGAGGGTACAAACACCTTAATGGGGCCAGTAGAATAGCAGGTGGTACTCCTCCCAGGAGTTCATCAACATGCCGTGCAAACATCAGCCAGGTGACTTTCCCAAGTGTCTCCGAGCCAGGGTGGTTACATTAGTTCTGGCTTCTGGAAGGGGCAGAAAGAGGAGAAAAGACTTTCATGGGGACCCACTGAAAGCCAGTAGCAGAACCACTAGCAGAACATGTGGGCAAAGGTCACTGCTCCAATCACTAGACCGTGTTCCCTCCCCTTGTACCAGGTGAAAGGGACCAGTCGTTCTCAGAAGATGGCCGTACAAGACACCATTGCCTGAGGCTAAGGGAGGGGGCGTTCTGAAGAGCATGTGCGGGTGTAGAATAGGTTCCCAGATGTCAGACGAGAGATTCCAGCACAGCTGAGCCTAGGTCTTGGAAGGAACAATGCACTGCTAAAACTTTGATGTGTTGGGAGGCATCTTCAGCCCAATGGGGTCTATGGAGGAAACAAATCTGACTGGCCACTGTGCCCAGGGTCTGTCTTGTGCCTCCTGAGCCACGGAGAATGGCATGCAACTGTTACATGGCCTGCCGTCCTGGTTTGCCCATTTGCTGCCATCTTGGACTCCACAGGACCTTTCATGGGCAGAGTCGGGGACCCAGCAAGCTCTTTGCTATGTAACTGAGTGTTCAGGCCTTCTGTTGTTAATTATCGAGATGTAATAATGCGATTAGTGCACTATTAAAAAAATTGCTGATATGATTACCATGGATTTAATATCACATGATATATCATTACATCGTTACGTGGTGACAGATGTAATTGAAATACACTTATTGGAGCCGGGGGTCGTGTTTCATTCAATCACAGAGGCACCTCAGGGAAAGCAGAGGTGGCTAAAAATAAGCACCAGGAGAGGAAATTGTAATGAAAATAAAGAAACTTGCAACATTGTTCATTTCCTGGGCGACTGTTTCTTTTGTTTTCTTCTCCTCCTCCCACACCCCCAAGTTGTGGGTGCTGGCCTGTGCAACAGCTGGGTTGGTGGGAAACAGGGGTCACCAGAGTGTAGATCATCTTCTAGGGTGGCAAGCTGGGGGGACTGGTTTACAGGTCAGTGCCCAGGAGACTCCCAGCACTGGGTGTGAGCCTGCAGTGTGCTGGTGCCCTGCTGGCCCCCAGTGCTCTGAGCTTGGGGTAGCCTCTGAACCCAGGTTGGGCAGAAGGTCACAGTCCTGTGCCGTGGGAAGGCCAGCCAGTCACCATGGGTTGCGCCAGCCACTTCGCTTCTCTTCCTTCCTTTATTCCAGGCAGACCCTGGCACGTGGTGTGGAGATTCAGACTTGGCTGCCCAGAAGAATGGGCCTGCTCAGGTTTCTCTCTGCGTACACCTGCCGCTGATGGTTTATCCCAGTGAGGAGATGTGTGTTTGTTTTGAGGGAGCATGACCCATGTGCGTGGGCTCTCCTATGCTAGTGAGCTAGCCAGCGCTACATGTGAGCATGTAAGTGACTCCGCTGACACCGGCACCGGGGGGGGGCTAAGGGCCTGGCTCAGCCTGAAGACGTGCTAGGCATGGGACCAGTCACAGGGAAAGGGCAACAGACCCTGGCAGCCAGCCCTGTGCTGTGAGCACTACACAGGATGGCCTCTTTGTAACAAAACAGGCCGTGGCAATTCCCAGCGTGTCGAGGATGGAGGAACATGCCCTTTCCCTGCCACATTCATCAAGTGAAATAGCTCATCTCCCCACCTACCATGGGATGTTACCTCCCAGGTACCATATGATGGGGTTAATACCTGCCAATCACTTTGAACCCAGTTATGTGCTTGGATTTTGTTTCCCTGTATTGGGGCACAGAGAGGGGGTGGAATATGCAGGCTGTTCCTGGTTCCTCATCCTACATGCAGGCCTCATGGCAAGATACTGCCTAAAATGTTCCTAAACCTAAAGTGCTGTGATAATTTCCGACTCATTCAGAACATGGGGGTGGGGATAGCACGTTCGAGGGAAGGTGCGTGAATGGAGAGCGTCTCATGCCCAGAAGAGAATGACAAACAGCGGAGCATTTGCAGACAGTCGAACTCGGCCAGGTTCCCTGAAGGGTGATGTGTGGATGCTTGTTTAATCACCCTGATTCCTTGTGTGGGTTTGGATCATTTGCTCACACTGTGTTTCTGACCTCAGGAACAGTGCTTTACAGACCCTGGGGCTGTTGCTGTTTCCGCACATTCACAGAGATCAGACCCTGCATAAGGTTCGGGGCTGGGGTGGTTCAGACCAATGGAAGCTGAGTGACCTTCAGTCCCATGCTGCCCCTCTGCCCACCGAAAGCCTGAATTACAGACCTCACAGACACTTGAGTCATTTCCATTCCAAAGAGACATCCGAGTTGCCTCTCACACTCCTGGTTTGATAATTCTTTCTCAGAGCACCCCCTCAGGATAGCTGCACACATCAGGAGCCTTTCACAGTTCCCATTCTAAGCTCCAGTTTTCCAGGGTCCTGTGGAAATTCACACCTTGCTCATGCAGGAGGGCTCTGGCGGGGAGAGATCCAGTGCTAGGGACCAGCTTTCTTTTAAGGTTAGAAAGAAACATCATTTCCAACTGACCTGAGTTTCAACACCTTTGTTGATTTTCGTCAGCTCCTGGATGGGTTTTGTGTTTGGTTTTTAAACAGCCTTAGTCTCTCCTTTTAAAGCTGGTTTCTGTGTCCGCCTCTTGTTGGAGGATTGTTGTGTTTTATTAATGCTGTTATTATTCCATTACCGTTGTTGTAGTTTTATAGCAAATGGCCTAATTTAGTTGAGACACACAGATGTTAAGAGTTTAAGTGGAATCTTGGTCGCTTGATGTGCTAAGCATGGAGGAAATATTCTGTAGGCACGCTTGGCGTTAAACCCTTTACATAAAAAGCAAATCAGCTGCCCACGGGGACTGGGTGGGATAGGCTGGGACTTGCTGTAGCATCTGGGGGAGCTGAGTTCAGAAATGATTC
Organism: Podocnemis expansa; assembly: GCA_007922195.1. Lineage (NCBI taxonomy): Eukaryota > Metazoa > Chordata > Testudines > Podocnemididae > Podocnemis > Podocnemis expansa. Next base: position 2,316,412 of record ML682035.1, on the reverse strand, counting down.
GGAATGGCAGGAAGATCAAGTTTTCAGTGGTCTTGTTAACTGCTCAGGCGAGGTGCGCTGATAGCCTGTTCTCAAGATGATGTGCACGGACATGGCAAGGATGCTGCAGGTGTGGACTGAGATGCCCCTGCAAGCTGCGTGTGGGTCCCAGGGCTAGCAGTACTAAATGCTCTGCCATGCGAGAGAGCAATTGCTGTGTTTTGGAGCTTGCTGTTTAACCTTGTAACAGCACACCAGCGTGCAGCACCTTTGTGCTGTTGGGAAAACTGGATTCTAACGTGCCAAGGGTGTGGTTGTAGACTGCAGAATGAGTGTGTTCAGTAGAAGATGGTGATGTTTTCACAATTGGTTCAGACTGCAGTGTATTCCCAGGGTTAGTGGGAGTCCGGTCCAAAGATGCTGATTTGTCTAGGTGGAAGTGACTGGTGACATACAGCCAGGGCATGGGAAACGAGTCTGTCCCTGAAGTGCACCTGCCTTGCTGGAATTCCTACTAGGGGAAATGTTTGTGGTGGGCACAGCTGGGTTTGGGTAAGGATTCACAGGTGAGTCAACAGGATGCTGTGTGAACATCCCCACAGATCCCAACGCAGGCTTCCCAGAATGCATCAAGCCAAGGTCTACATGCAATAATATGAACCTACAGAGAACTACACAGCCACAGCATCCAGCCCAGCATGTTCCTGCACTGTATACAGGGATTGATTTTGTCACCCACCCTCCATGCACCTCCTCTGGACAGTTTTCTGGTTACCGCTGGCCCCTCATGCTGTGTCAAGACCAATTGGTAGCTCAAAGGGAGGGCAGTAGAAGGTTTTGACCCTTAACATCTCTAAAGCCAGCTAGCTGTGCCTTGCCAGGGCTGAAGCAACATCCCTTTCACTTACTGCAAGTGGAAACGGCAGGAGGCCTTGGGAAAAAAAGGATGGGAACCAGTGTATAGTCCACACATGGTGCTGCAGCATTCCCATGGCTAAGTGCTGCATGGTGGCCGTCTGCTTTTAGTGTCCAGGCAGCTGGCCTGAGCTCTGTGCCTGGCAGTCAGAGGCAGGACAGGTTTTGGAGTGGCCCCTGACTCAGGCACTCAAGTGCATTTGGCCAGGGTGCTGAGCCGTCTGTCTTCACACAGGTGCTTGGCAGCCGTAGCAGGGAGGCTGGGGATTCACGGATGGCCTGGGAGAGATTCAGTTTGATGCTGTCCTTTTCTGATGAGGGTTGGTTTGCTGTGCCCGGTGCAGTGAATATGCTGACAAATATGGCTCAAACCAGGGGTCCTAAACTGTGGCTCCTACACCCATCATTAAGTATCTGATTCTCAAAGGTGTTGAGTGAATCCAGTGGATCCAGAGTCTGTCGAAGGCATCTATAAACTCCTGTTGGTGTCAATGGGCTTTGGATTGGCCCCCTTTTTAGGGATCTCAGCATGGTTTGAAAATCTCAGCCTCAGTCAACCACTTGAGCTGCATGTGAGTGCATTACTTCTGAGCCACGGGGCGGGCCCACAAGCCAGGCCCGGAGGGTGGGGGTATGATCGGACACCGTTATGGCACTAGTTTCACAAGACAACTTCGCATCATCAACAGTTGTTAAAATGCATTGACAGATGAAGGCTTTCTAGATGTTGCATGGAATTGTTGGATTTCTGTTGCAATTCGTTACTGGCCATTGCTTGTTTCCTTATTTACTTTCTGCACTGCTTGGTGCTTCCCACAGGCCGGTCTTGTTCCTGGGTTATTCCTCGCCCTGTGATTTCTTGGGTCACTGCACATCCCACACCCACCTTCTGCGGTGTAGGGAGTGGCTAGTTTTCTTCCAGGGATGCTGTTGCTGCAATTCTGCACATTACCCAGCAGTGGGAACTGGGTAGATTATTGCTTCGTTTCCCCATGCTTTGGGTGAATAGCTTCTGAGTTGTGCTCAAACTGTTTCCCTTCCAAATCCAGGTCCGCTTCGTTACAGCTGTGCCCTTTCCATTTCTTCCAAGGCCTCTCTCCCTGGATGGTACCCTGAACCGCATTCGCGTTCCTTGGGATGGGGGGCATGTGTGGACTGGGATAGATCTAGGAAGTGGGTTAGATGATATTTAAATAGCAGTGGGATTTAGTTGGGGGACTGCGGGACACCCCAGTATGATCGTAGGGAAGGCAGGAAGCCATCTGACGTGTTTGAGCCCTGCTCTTTCAGAAGGCTCCATGGCTTGCTGGCTTTGGTCAGTGCCAGAATAAATAAGTGTTTGGAGGCAGCGAGCCTGGTTGTTGCTTGGGGTCTGCTTTATCACGTCTGAGAAACAAGTTAACCTCCCTTTGATCTGGGTTCATGGCTAACCCTTTAACAAAGTCCTGGATGTCTGAGGAAATCAATACTGAAGGCGTTGAATTTAACACCCTGCACCAGCTCAAGCGTAATGCGTGCAGACTCCGATTACAGGGAGGAGGCTCCTCTCCTCGCACAACGCTCGCTCGCTTGCCAGCTCTCTTGGGTGGTGGGGGGCAGACCCACTTCAGCAGCTGACGAGGCAGGATGGCTGTCACATGGGGCAGCTCGCTCACTGGGCCGCAGCCTGACTCCATCTCTTAATGCTCCTTCTCTTGCTTTCTACATGCGATGCGGAGCCATGGCTGGTGATCCCTGACCCAAGAGCAGCCTGCTTGGTGGCTACGCTTGTTGGGAGTGTGTCTGTCTGTCTGTCCCCACTGCATGTACACACATAACTGGCCTTTGGGAGTGAGTCCCTGCAGTTCGACTCCGTAGGGCAGAGTCTGCTGAAATGTAAATCTTGGCTCTGCTTTAACCATGGACCCTGGCAGGGGCTGAGCTGGACTCAGGGAACCTGGGGTCATGTCCCTGTGTGGCTGTATGTTTGGATACCAATATTTCCTTTGGTTTGTGAGTGTGGAGTGCGGGGCAGGGACTGGCTCACTCTCTTCCTCACCTGAGGAGAGCCCAGGCTTGGTTCCTGGCCACAAGGCTTTCCTGATAAGGATCGGTCAGGCAGGTTTCAACCCCCTGAGCAAACTGGATGTCTCGCTCAGCCCCTCAGCTCTCCGTCACACACTAGGGAGTTCATGGCTGCAGACTGTGCCTATGGGGGGATCCTGTGTAAACAGCTTGTCTGCGCTAGAGATCAGGACGGGTCACAGCACTCTCTAGCAGCCCACGGTCCCAGAACTTCCTCAGGAGGGTGTAATCTGGGGGGATGGCGTAGCTGTCTGAAGCAATGGTTTGAAATGCCTTGCTGTCCTGGAGTCTCCTATTCAGACCCTGCCTGGGTGGCTGGGCCTTTTCTGCAGATCTTTGCATTCGGCTCCAGACCCTTCCATTGTCAACAGTGGTGGCTGCAAGGGCTGCCTTCTCTCCTGGCTGGGGTGTCTCTAACTTAGCTTCTCATTTGGTTTACCCTGAGGCTGGGGTTTTTGAAAGCAACCCAGTTCCATGCAGTCATTTGGCCTTTTGCCCCTAAGTCCTATCAGCACAATCCCATCTCAGTGTCTCCATGATTCCTCCATTCAGATCTTGGATGCACTGGCAGATAATAACTAGGATCAATCTGATTAATCTCTTCGGCATCTTACTGTGTAAAAATTCAGCTGCCCTTTTCTCCCTTCCCTGGCACCCACAGCAGGTGGATTCTCCAGTCCCTACGTCCCAGAAGTTTACCAACGATCCATCAGCTTTCTTCCTGGGACCTTAGCCCAGCTTTCTCTTTCAGAGTCTTGTCTTCACAGTGTTTTTAACCTTCTTTTGGATCGATTCTCGCTCAGGTGCTGCCTGTACCCTGGTCCAGCTCCTTCTGTTTGCTGTTCCAGCTAAATCCTCTTGTCTCAGTTTTGTCTCCTACCCCCTCGCTTGGCCTGGCTGTGTTGTTTGCATCCATCAAAGCTCTTAGCAACATCTCTGCTTTAACCTTCCCGATCATAACCTCGACCTGCATCAACAAGCGCAAGGAAGCACCGCTGTTTAGATGATCCATTGTAAACTCCACTTTTGATTAGACAGGTGTCAATCCCCGGCACTGTCTCATCAACAGCTTGTTAACTTTTCTTGGTTCTTCCCTCATGCAGCCATGGCATCCAGGATCAGACATTGCCCCTGTAATCTGTATTGATCTCTCCTCCCATTCCCTGCCCATTGTATTTGCCAGCCACTGTTCACTGCTTCTCCAGACCTCCTCTCCTCTGGGTGGGCATGGGGCTGATAGACCTGTTGTTCAGTTCTTCTACCTCTAGCATCCCCTGGGGAGTCCAAGCTGCATTGTGCTGGTTGCTGCACAAACACGTGCAATGTTGGTCTTGCCCCCAGAGGTGATTAACAGATATGGCATTATGGGGAGCAGGGATATGAGCAGATAGATCCAGTGTAACACCAGCAGTTCTCAGCAGTCTCTCCATTAGCCATCATGCACAGGCTGATTTCTGAGCAGCAGCATGGCAGTGGCAGGCTTTGTTGAAAGTGCACTGGTCTTATGGCTCCATTCCAGGAGGGCATGCTGTGCTAATGGACAGCATGGAAGGAGAAGTGGAGGTGGGTGTGCAGGGGAGGCCTGAGCAAAGGAAAGTGCAGGACAGAGCAGTGAAAGTGGCACCAAAGGGTTAATCTTTGTTGTTTCTTTCTAAACTCTATTAAATACTTGGAAGCCCAGCCCGCTCCTGCTCTGGCCTCCTGGCAAGCAGGAGCTCATCCCTGTCCTACCAAACTTGTGACCACATTTGTTCTGCACAGCTGACGGCAGAGGTGAGCTGTAGCTCTGCTGCCCACCCTGCCTCTTACTCGTGTGGTGGAGCAGCCTGGTACTTCTCCACTGGCCAGCTGGAGGATTGTGACTTGGGTAGGCTGAGCCGCCCACTGGCGTGTTATAGCCCCATGGAAACCAGATACTGAAATCTGTTTCGTTTCCTAGGGATTGTCTTTGGCGCACCTCGCTTTGTGATTGTAGGGTTGCTCCTGAGCAGCAAGGTGGCCACAGGTTTGAGGTTGTCAGATGGCAGCAGCATCTAGAGGAGCCAGGGATTGTGGTGGTCTACATTGTGCTGAGCGCTGGGCCTTATGGACTGGAAGCCTCTGTGGTAGGAAGAAAGTACACATGCCTCTACATGGCAGAATGACATGGGAATTATAAAAATTTGCAATGAAAAAATTTCATTTCAAATTAGTATTTCCCAAGGAAACAAACTATTTCTCTCAACAGTGCCTGTGGTTTGTCTGGATTGGCAGCATCAACACTTTGCCGGGAATGCTGTGTGCTGGGAAATCTTGTGATGTTTTTTGACTTTTTGTTCCTATTTTGGGTAAAAAAACATGTTGACACCTGAGAACTTCCTGTAGGATGGAACCAGATCCAATGACGTGACTGATGCACTATGCTGAGGAAGAGGAAAGGTGGGTCATTTGGACTCACTCTTTTTGGGTCTGAGATGTTTGAGCCTGAATTGGCTCCTGTGGGAGGTGTGAGAGTGAACTGGGGTTGGGTCATCCAGGCAAGAGAACATGAGCGGGCAGGGCTCTAGGAACAGGCAGGCAGAATGACCGTCAGGGTTTGGTATGAGTCTGTGCGTGGTCCATTTCACTGGCATGTTATGTGTGTCTCTTCGACCTCCCACATTCACATTAAATATCTTAATTTTCCTGCCAACCATCAGCCATCTAGCAGGACAGGAGATTCGCCCTTTCCTGGAGCACACTGACATAAGCCGGGGAACGTTCAGGAGGCTGCCTGGACCCTGAGCATAGCTGAGAAAGCTCAGCACTGCCTGATCCCAGGACTCAGCTGCAGAGGAGCAAGCTGCAGGCAGGAGAAAGGGCCAGTGGAGTGCTGGAGAAGGCTCCGAAGTCTGTGTGTGTCTGTGTGATGAAGTAAGAAAACCTCTTGGGTTACTGGGGTTCTTCTTTTCTGTTCCTGTTCTTGGGTGATGGTATTCTGGTGATGGGACACAGGGGTGTGATAACTATAGGTACCACTAGGGGGGAAGAGGCTTTAGTGCGACCGTACCTGGACCCCCTGGGGGTGACAGGTTGTGGCCGGTTTAGACCAGGGGCAGGGCAGCTGGATAGAGAGGAGGGCAAAGGGGAGAGAGGGGAAGAAGGAAGATGGAGATTGGAGGGGCAGGACCTACGGGGCTCATCCTGGGGGTTTACTATCTGCCCTCCTGGTTGATCTGAGAGCCAACTGTCCTAGCTGCTGTGCTAAGTGGATGGCTAATAAACCCTCTGACTGCTATACTGGCTGAGTGTCACTGCTGATTGGGACGGCTGGGACCCTCGTAGGGGGAGGACCCCCCCCCCCCAGGGAGACCAGACAGAGCAAGGCTTGGACCCTCTGGGCCTGGATTTGGGAAGCTGGCTACAGGTAGCGTGGAGACCCTGGTGAATGGGAGAAAGCTCCACCGTAGCAGAGTCCCTGGTGGGCTGTGAACTGAGGGGATCCAAGAGGCTTTTCTGGGTTCTCCGTGACAGTCTGGTCCAGTGTTAAAGCAGGAGGTGAAGGACTGTCCATGTCCTGATTTTCACAGCACTTCTCAGGCTTTGTCTTAATTTGAGCAGCTGTAAGCTCCGTGCTGGTCTGCCAAGCAGAGCTTAGCCAGTGGTGCTTTGCTCTGGTGCCCTTGCTCACCTTTTGTCAGGTCTTAGCTGCCCGCTGCAGCCTCATGGAAATGATTTTACGCCACCTCTCTCTGCAGCTGCTGAGGCTGCCTGGTAATTAGTTCCTTACTTGGGTTGCTATGATACTTGCTACCTAGTTAGGGTTTCTTCTGCCAGTTTTGTGATGCTGTCTCCACAGGATTAGCAGGCTGGTGTGTGCCGCATGCTCACTCTCCTACCAAATCCCTCTTCCACATGGGGGCACATCATCACGCCCATGCTTGTGACCAGTAGCAAGAATCTGGAGATTGCTTTCAGCCAGGGTCCCTGGAGGCTGGACTATGAGGATAATGATCCCCAAACTTTTCTCTTTGCACCTCCCACCTGATCTGCAGTCCCCCTGGAGCCAGAGCTGCGGCTGCTGTGAGGCCCAGGGCTGCAGCCATGACCAGTAGCGTGGAGTGAAGGGCATGGCTGGAAGCAGGAGCAGGGCGAGGTGAGGGACGCAGGCAGGGACAGGAGCCAACAATGTGGCCAAGAGCTTGGGGCAGAGTGGGGCTCGGTGGTGCTTCCTCTCTGCCCCACATTAGGGCTGGCCCAGACCCTGCCATGCCCCCCACATGTTCTTTTGCACCCACTGTTTGGGGAGAATTATACTGATCTTTGGTGTCCATTGCTGGGGCGTCATCAGCCAGAGCAGCTTGAATGTTTTGTTTTTGCCCCCTTTTAGAGCTGGCACTTGGGTCAGGCTCCATTTCTTCCTGGTGCGCTGGCAAAGGCTCGTACCTGGTGTAGAGTAAGGGGCTACCGTAGCCCTGCTCTCTCCCAGCTGTCACCCCCTGGGAACATGGAGCAGCAGCTGCCTGAACCCTTTGCCCACTCTACCCTTCCTCCCACTCGCCTTGTGACCTTTCCAGCCCTCACCAATCCCAGTGCTGCCTCCCACTGCCATGATTCTCTTCCCTTCCCACATTGTCCTCCCCCCTCTGCTCCCTGCCCAGCCTCCCCACACAGTGCCTCCAAAATGCACAAGAGCATCACCCTATTCTCATAACACAGCCGTGACTTGACACTCAGGTCCTCCGTATCCAGCTCCTGTCCCCAGCCCTTGTCTCGAGGCAGATTGGTAGATCTTTGGGCTGGGGCCCCTTCCCTCTCACAATAATGCACCTGGCATCAGTGCACTTGTGCTAAGCCCCACTTCTCTGGCAGCTTTAGAGCCAGGGAGAGGCATGAGTGGGTACTGCATGCCTCCTGGCCCACACCCCATGCACTGTGGCCACAGCTCTGTTTTTTCTGTAAGGAGTGGTCCAGCCAGCTGTGGGAGCCATGGAGTTGCTGGTGGTTTCACGGCATTTAGCAGTCAGTGTATAGCAAACAGAGCTTCATACGTTAAAATCTGTATATTGGACCTACAGAGGCACCTGTGATAAGATGCTGGCTTTCCTGTACCCCCTCTCTGGGGTAAATAACAGGGTTCTTCAGTTAGCTGTGATTTCTTGGTGTTCACATCTCCCTGGCTGGTTGTTTAGCTAGCTTTATGTCCTCCTTCCCTGTTTGACTTTTATAGGTAAACAGATAAACCAGGGTATGGTTAACATAGTGGAGCAGCTGTTGGTTTGTCTTTTGCTGTCTTGGATTTTTTATTTTTATTTTTTTTAAGGAAATGCTTTAAATAAGGGGTACTTCGTCTCTTTAAAAAAATACACTTGTCGCATCTGCTAAAGCCATCCATAAGCCTCCTTTCCGTTGTATTTGTGATGGGACTGACAGTGCATGGCGCAGCCTGATTATACACAATTCCATTTTAGCAAGCCCGGCGATGTAATTTCACAGGGCGATCAGTGTTTGAGTGTAATCGCGGCCTGTGCTAAGGTGTCAGAATATTAAAGGCACTAATGGAAAAGCTCCCTGATACACAAGGGGGACGGCATTACAGGAGACGTCGCAGATGGCTGGGCACTAAACTAATGGGGCAGGATCCAAGAAGGGAAAAAAACGAGAGAAGGGAGAGCTCCCGGGAACATGGACACCTGCTTCCTTCTCACACGGAAATTAAACAGCATGCATGCACGTGTGTGTGTGTGTGTGTGTGTGTGTGTGTGCGCGCGCTTGCATGCGTATGTATTTGTTTAAAAATAGAAGTCAGGAAAGAAAGCCATCTGAAAGGCTGGACCATTTTGACCATGATCCCAGAGCTGTTGTCTGCAGAGATTAAATTGGAGGGGGTGTGTTCATATACATGTGTGCAGGGCATCTGGATGTTGAAGTTTGTTACATGGCTGTGGGAGGCTGAGGAGAAAGGGCCAAGTTAGTAGATACTGTTGCACAACTTTGTATAACATGCTAACTCTCTTCTCCCGCTAATCTCCAGCCAAATCTAGCAGGAGCCCTGTTCAGCTCTCTGCAGCCTGGTGTGCTCTGGAAAATCTCTGTTCTGCACCTTTCATCCACTGGGGTTAGTCTTGGATTTGAGCCGTCTGCCGAGTTCTCATCTTCCAGGCCCTGGTTGGGCTGTTTACTGTGTTCACAAACCTGTATTCAAGCCATGGAGATGGCATAGCCAAAGATGTTTGCAAAGAGAGGATGCACATAGCACGGGCTTGGCTGTCTCTTTGCCCATAGCCAGTGGGAACTGCTTCCTCTTCAGACTGAGATGTGACTGTTGACAGCAGCTGGAGCCATTTAAGAGGAGCCTCTCATACCTGCTGCCTGGCTAACTCTAGCCGAGGTCACATATCCCAGGAACACAGATGGGCACATAATGAACACAACCAAACCTCGCTGGCTAGCACAGATTGCAGAGACTGGTGCCTGGGCTTGGTCTATTAGACCAGTGGTTCCCAACCTTTGCTCTGCTGTGGCACACCTTGATACCTTCAAATTTTTCAAGGCACACCACTATTAAAAAACTCATGAATATTCAAATTAACTTAAATTACTTATGAATATTCATGAACCCTGGCACAGTGTTTCGGTAATGCTGCTATGTGGGGTAGTAGCGGCAGCAGAGCAGGGGTGGCAAACCAGGGAAGGTCAGGAGTTGTGTGCAGTGGCAGGAGTGAGTGTGGGGAGCAGAGCAGGGCAGGGCTGGCAAAAGAGGACAAGGGCAGCCATGTGGGGAACGGCACAAGGGTGGCAAGAGAGGAGGGAGGAAGGGAGAACAAAAGTGGCTTTATGGGGGGGCAGGGGGAACCTGGGGAGTGGAAAGGTAGGGCAGGGAGGAATGGCGCAGCACCCACTTCTCCCTTCTCCACAGTGGCTCACTGCCACCCAGGGCCAATCCTCACGCCCCTGCGGCTCCCTCCCACCCCAGTGGGTCCCATCCTCCCCTCTCCCAGCCCCCTGCTGCCTGCGATGGACCCTCCCATCACTGCAGGGGCCAGAACTAGGCCTCCAGCCCCCAGCTACACCCCCCCCACACAGCCACCCCAGCCCCCCAGCTACACACCCGCTGCTACACAGCCACTCCCACACACCTCTGCTTCTCACACACACAGACACACCTGCCCCACACAGCCCCCAGCAGCCCTCCCCCCCAAACTCCTTACCTGGGCTGTTTACAGGCTGCCTGACACAAGCTGCTGTGCCCTGCGGGGGGGAGATTCACACACTCCCAGCCTCCTGCAGCTCTCTGCTGGCTGGGCTTAAGGTGGAGTCACCGGGGAATTCTGTGTTCCGGCTGCTCCTGCTATTTTTAGGGGGACCCCTTTAACTCCATGTTCCAGTGCCTTCCTCTATTTTTAGGGGGGCCAGAAGGCTGCCTGCCTAAAAATAGGGGACCCTGGATCTGTGTTCCGGCACCTTCCCCCTTACTTTAACCCCTGCCTTTTCCCAGCCCTGCACAGCCTATGTGGCTGGGCTGAGCAGGGAGGGAACTTTAATTCCCACTCTAGGGGATGTTCGCGGCACACTCTGGGTGTGCCACAGCACACCAATGTGCCCTGGCACACTGGTTGGGAACCACTGTATTAGACCAAAGCTGTGCTGGGCCGGACTTTGCTTTTTGTGTGCAGGAAGCCTGACCCTCCATCGAGAGCACCCGGTGTGAGTTCTGCGTCTAGACACCTTTGATTGGGCCCCCCGGCGTACATGAAGTGATTCTCCACTGAGCCCTCTACTCCCTAACATCAGCTAATCAGTCTGTTGTTCAGTCAATTAAAGTGCAATTAGATGGCGCATCAAGGGAACAGTTCAGCTGGCCCCTGTGTGTGCCGCATCCAGCAGGAGTCACCCAGAGCAGATAGCAAATTGTGGTTTGCTAAGTTTTTCCTTGTAGGTTGGAAGAGCCATTAGCTCAGCATGTGATATGTCTTTTTCCTGGGGACTAGAAGGATAATCAGCTCTGTGTTGTTACTCCCACTGCCCTGCCACACTCGTTGTGTGTCTGCTTTTCAAACACTAATTGGAAGCTCTTTGTGTATCTTAAAATCCACAGCACTGCTTGGAGTTGATTCCATTCATCAGTGTAATCTAGCCCTCTGTAAACAGCCCAGTGGTGCAGCCAGCCCTGCTGTGACACAGGGAGAACACGGCCTTGTTCAACAGCATGCACACATGCTTGTGCAAAGGAGGGCCTTGTGGTCTTTGCTACAGAGACAAGCGTGGGATTGGGCGAGGTTCCTCCATGCAGCTCTGTCAGTGCATCCTTCAGTATTCCCGGGGCTCCACAATATACAGCTTGGGCTTGACTACTATAGATGTGGGCTTGCCTGCGTAGCTCTGCCACTACACCTCTGTTCTGGACTGGCCCACGGGCCTGCCCCGGGCAGCGTGCACACTGCCATGCTGGTGCTAGCCCTCTGCTGGGCTGACGTGGCAGAATTGGGCTGGTGGTTTTGTTCAGTGCTTCCTAGGGACTCACACCACCCCACTCATCTTGCTTGTGACCTGAACCAGGGCTTGGACCTAAATCTCCAGAGAACACCCTGTGCATGTCAGCTAACCTGTGTCAGAAGAGGGCTGAAAACTCTTTAGACAAGGCATTTGCAGTAATTAAGCAGGTTTCCAGGGGGCAGGGTTTTTTGTTTGAACAGAACCTAAACACAAGGCCCAGACTAATAGATGATGCCTCTCCTTAGGCAAAGAGACCCACTCTTACCATTGTAAGACCCACAGTATCCACTTATTCTGCATGTTCTCAGGTCTCTTCCTCTTACAGCAGCAGAGTTTTAACTTTTCTTTTCATTTTAGGCCTGTATTCTGTCCTTGGGTCAGGTCTCTGGCTGTCTTGCTGCCATTGGAGTGATAGAAGTGAGTTCCTTCCGAAGGAACAAGGCTCTGCATGCTTCTAGGAGAGCCAGGGTCGGCTTGTGGCTCAGGTTCGGGCGTGGGTTCACTTCCCAGAGTCCTTGTCACCCTGCATCTTCTATGCCTCCATTTCTCCCATTTGCAAGATGGGGGCAATAACCCTCCTTCGTGCTTGCTGAGACTGTGAGATCTCCAGAGCACGGAGCTGTGTCCATGCAGTCCCTGGCACAATGCGGCCCACAGTCTGGCTATAACTGTGGAAATAGTACTGGGTGATGTTTTGTACATTTGAGCCTCTCACCATAAACCACGGTGAGCAGAATTCACATATCCCAGACCCTGCAGGCTTTCGGTAGCTAGAGGCCCCGCTGTGGTCTGGTTACTATGGTAAGGGAGAAGGGTGTACAGAGTGTCCTGCTCCTTTGTTTGTTTCCCAGTGTGTGTGTTTGTTCCCCCCTCCCCCTTGTTCCACCAACACTTAAGACTGTGTAGTGCAGGGGTCTCAAACTCAAATCACCACGAGGGCTGCATGAGGATTAGTATATTAGCCTGAGGGCTGTACCACTGAAATCTTTTCATACAACAATATTGCAAATATCAGTAACGATAGTGTCGTTGCAGGCTGCAAGAAATAGCTTTAGGGGAAGCATGCAGTCCATGGGCCGTGTGTTTGAGACACCTGGTGTAGTGGGAGATCTGCACTGAATCCACCTGTTCTTGGGGGCTGGTGTCTGGCAGATCAGATCCTGTGTATTTCCTGCCTGAAGTCAGTGTGTGGGCCAGATCTGTCATGTTAAAACAAGGCTGTTCATGGTGTTTGCATGGTGCAGGAAGACACTGCTCCTGTGGCAAGGAGAGTGCAGACAAAATGAGATGAACACTCAGTTCTCTGGCTGCGTGGGTGAAGTGCAAAAAGCCGTTCCATGTGGGCAACAGTAGGCTTGACTCTGTTCTTTAAGTAGGCAGACCGCTGCTCCACCTCCCACAACTCTTCCCAGATGTCTGCCCAGCCAGATGGACCCTGGCCTCATGGGAGAAGACTCATCTCCCCTTCCCACAGGCTGGGGCAAACCCCGGGCAACTTCAGCCCAAAGGTAACTCAGGAAAAGGATATGGGAGGGGACTGAGAGAGTTTTCAGTGACCCTGAATGGGGGGACCCCATTCTTTTCCATGGCTCTGTGTCAACCCAGCCTGGCCCTAGTGCTCTGTTGGGTGTGTCTGAGTGGGAATACGGAATTACATGAAAGCCCTGCTGAGGAGATGTTTGCAAACAGAGTACATTGGTCTTGTAGGTCTTACAGCAGTAGTTTTCAAACTTAGGTTCGGGACCTGGTACTGGGTCACAGCATCCCCTGCTGCCACCACCAAAATACTGGAGTGCATTGCTCAAAGATGTAGTTGTTGGGTCGTGGGCATAAATGATCTTTTTTTCAACTGGGTCCCTGGAAAAAAAGTTTGAAGACCACTTCCCTACAGTATTTCCGTGCTCCTCTGGCTCTGGGGGAAGAGTCAACAAGCGGCACACTCTGCTTTCACTGACTCCGGTGTGGCCACGTGTCAGGGTGCTGATGCTGTAGCTGCTGGGATGGGATGGGGTATGAAGGGCAGGCCTGTGCTGTGTATAGGAAGTAGCCCCGGTTGAATGAAATCATTTTTGCTTCCACTCTTTTGAGAATGCAGGTGGCAATTCCTTCTTTCCAAGCCTTTTCAGTAAGCAGAGGAGCCTTGACTACACAGTTTGAATCTCTGAATGGCAGTGGCCGCACACTAGTCCATCAGTTTTCTCGGCCTCCCTTGACAAACAGGCCTGGTCTGTGATGGCTGAATGTTGGCCAGCAGGGCCCTGGGTGTCCTAGAGACTATTGGATATGCCTAGCAAGGAGTGCTCCATGGTCCAGCCATGGATCCCCTGCTGATGAACCGGGTGCTTCCTCCTCCAATGACCCTCTCTGAGTTGCTCAGGGTGACCATGCTGACCAGGAATTACAGGAAGCATCCATGCTGCACACCTGTGGCATCAGCCCATGTGCCCAAGAGTCTCCGCACCTTCACTCCTCTCCCCTAACCCCAGCTGGGGGGTCGGCAGGGCAGACAGCCTTACCGTGGGGTCCCAAGCTGTGCACTGACCTCCCTTGGGGAAAGGGTCCCTCTGCCTTTGCTGTGCAGTGCTGCAGATGGCTGGGAACCCCGTGCTTCCCTGCTCACCACCCTTCCCCTAGCCCATATCTTAATCTGGAGAGGCCAGCACAGCACTCTGTGTTCTGCCTGCTGGATGGAATTGCCACACATGCAGCCGGGCCTGTGCTCCGGCCCATCCAGCGGCCTCATAAGCAAACACGAGTCGGGTCCAGGAGAAAGCAATTAAACAGCTGCATTTTTCAGACTGGTTGCAGGGTTTCCTGGCATGTCCTGGCTGCAGCTGTGAAAAGTAAAGGCCTCTCATCAGTAGCCTGGTGGGATCTGCAGCAGCCGTGCCCCCAGGCGCGTGCACAGAAAGGCCGGGATGGATGGTGCTGGTGTCAGGACAGCAATGGCTTATCATGCCTTATCTGGGAATATGAAACTGTATGGCATGACATCCAGAGGCAGGCTGAATAGATACGCCAATTCATCTCGAGCCTGGGCTTTGACAAGCTAGACTGCCCTTGTTGAAAGGCATCAGTCAAACAAGAGCTGCTGACTGCTTTTCCCTTTCTTATACTTTCGCTTGCTCGCTCGCACTGCCTCCCTCCTTCACTCCCTCCCTCCGCCTTTTTCGCTAAGCTTTTTCCACCCAGAATGGAAAAGCTTTGGAAATAATAATAATAAAGGCTCCCAGCTAATGCCATTTTAAGTGTCCGCCCTCCCTCCCCAAATGGGATTGATAAGGCGCCCTAGTGTATGAAGGTATGTTTAGATAACATTGAGAATATTAGAGTGAGTGAAGGAAAGTAGGGGAAAAGCCTCCTGCCATTTCTAAGCCGGGAAAGGCGCCGACACTCCGGCTAATACGAGTGTTTAATATTTGATGTGTTGGGATAAAGCAGGATCACCTTTGAATTGAATTGAGTGTCAGAATGAGAATCTATTACTGAAATTCTTGTGTGATTTGACAGCAAAGCAGACGATGTTATTCTTCACTAGTTACCGCAATCTTCTCCCTACATCACTTAAATATTTTTTTCTTTGCTTGAGTAAACACACATTATCCTCCCCCCCCCACCCCTTTCTCCCTTTTATTTATTTATTTATTTGTTTGGGATCAAGCCTGCCATTGCGGGGCTGATAGAGTAGATTGTTATTTCTTTATTTGTCCTATTAAATGGGATTTCTGATCATTTAATCCTGCTTTTGTAAGTGATTTTCAAATACTCAAAAAGCCGTGAATGTAGCAGCGCCTCTAACTAAACTGCTTAAAAGGGGCAAGGTTATACTGGGATTTGGTGGCACTGGGGATGGGGCAACTCCTGCCTTCTGCCAGCTAGCCTCGGTCCGTGGCTCTGCAGGCGCATGAGTCCTTCGTGTCCAGAATGAGAGCCGAGACTACAAATGATGCTCTGGCTTAGAGGCTGGGAACCCATTTGGTCGTGGCCCTCCTTTTCAAGATTCAATACCTCTCCTCTCCTTTCCTTACCTAGCTTTCTGCAGTTGCATCTAGGGTGAGAATTTAGCTCGCAAGTTGTCAGCCCAGATGTTGAGGGTCTTTTTGTTAACCGGATAGGCAGCCCTCTTAAAGCAGAGTGGTCTGGCTGTGGTGTCAGTGCAGGGGCTGGAAAGCTGACATGGTGAGAAGTGGCTCTTGCTAGTGCCACACATAGCTACGGGTTTCAGACTTTTGCTCGCTATCACATCAGTATTGCAGTAGCTCCTGGGGGTGGTAGCAAAGATTGGGGCTCCATTGAGCTGAAGGCAGCAGGGACACGTGGCAGATGTGCAGGCTTTTTCCTGTCAACATCGACAGTCCTATGAAACCTTTGAAGGATAACTGAAGAATGAGGTATGGGGGTGCTGATTTTGAGCCAGGTTGGCATGAGATAAGCCAACTTACCGTGTGGCTGTCTAGTCAAAGCCGTTTTGCCCACCTCGGAAATGTTGCGAGCTGAGTGACTATTGGCGTGTTGGTATCAGAGAATGCCCCCCGTTCCCAGTGCTGGCAGGAGCCTGCAGGTGAAGTTTGGTGTGTTGGAAGAAAGAGGGGAAACGGTTGAAATGTTCCTGTTTTTTCCTCAGAAACAGAAAATTTTACAAAAAAGTTGAGATTTCTTGAGGGGAAAAAGTTCTTTTGCTCGTTCTTCCACTGCATTTCTTGGCCTTTGTTGTGGGGAGCTGGGCTGGTGTTTCAAAAACTCTGCTTTGAAATGAAAAACAAAAGTAAAAAAAGGCTGTGAGATTTGATGTCAAGTGTGACGAAACATAATGAAACAAGACATGAATTTGCCTAAATCTTCTCCCCGAGTTTCCTGCCCAGCTCTTAGTGGGAACTAACCTACCCTGCTGAAAGGTGAGGTTTGTACTGCTGGCTGTGCCTGGCCCAGAGACTTGTCAGCACCAAGGCAGGGAACCAAATCCACGGGGAATGCCGGTTGTCTTCCTCTGCTGCAGAGCTCGGTTGGAGGAGGCTCTTGTAAGTGCAGGTACTCGTAGATGGGTTTGAGTCTCCCCAAGACACTGAACTGGAAAACTGGAACTTTTGGGCCCTGAGTCAATCCTGCCATTGTTACAGAGTGTAAAGGACAGGGAACTTTGTGTTCAGCCTCTGCACCAAACGCCATAGTTCAGCCATCCCAGCCAGTGCCCATTCCTGTTATTACCACAGTCTGTCAGGGGCAGGGCAGAGTACTGAGACAGTGGGACTATTGGGGGGCATGCGCATGTGCGTGTGTGCAGTGGGTTTGTGACTCCAACTTGGAAGTGCACAAAGCAGACGCCTGTTAGCACAATGCAGGCTGATCTTGTCTTCCTGGATGTGAGACACCAATGTTTGAGCATCTGTGCCAGGCCTGTCACCATAAATAAATGGCAGAGCATTATGCAGGCCAGTCAAATCAATAGCCCAGCCTGACAAGTTCCAGGTCTGGGAATTTTTGGCCTCTGGACTGTCAGCTTTTCAACTGTACTGATTGTAAGCTGTTGAGGTGGAAACCAAATGCTCATTTCCTAAAGCCAGGCTTGCAGCAGCCCAGCCTCACTTGGTGAGCAGCCTGCACCACTTGGCCACCCCATGTTGTGCTAGGGTGTAGGTCTCTTTGGATTCACACAGGAGCAAGGATGCAGCAAGTACATGTTGGACACCAGTGCTGGAGACCAGGGTGGTGGCGACAAGTATGTTCCTCCCAAACATGAGGAGTGCCTAGAGAGAGCATATCGCCGAAGTGCGCCAAACTTCACCAAAAACAGTACTATGACCACAAGACACGGGAAGCCCCACTGGTTTCTAGAGGTAGGGCGCTCGTGGGTAGGCGAAGAAAGGGAGACAGAAAATTGGGAGACAGATGGGAACCCATTCTGTATGTTGTGATTAGAAGAAATGGGGACCTCCCTATCTGTGCTGTACAGTCAGAATCTAGCCGGGAGGAACAAGTCATGCATCGTAACTGAATAACTCAATGTATGTTCCTATGTATTGAGGGAACTTTTTCTCACTGGGGTCAGGAGCAAGAAAGGAAATTACTAGGGGCTCTATAGGTAGATCAGACTGCCCTAAGGGAAAGTAAACCAGTAGAAGAAATTCACGGAACATGGGAGTTGGGCACTACAGTGAAGAGGAGCCAGGGCTTCAGTGTACAGAGTCACCAAACTGAGACTGAAACCATTTTGACTCAGAACCTCACCACTCTGACCTGGAGGAGTCAGACCAGACCATTGGGATCACAGATGAGACTGAGCAGAAGGAAGAAAGTTTGAATAAAGCTAATGTGATAGAAGAATGGCAGAGTGGGATGATGCAGGAGAGGTACCGAGAGACAGTTGCCCAGCTCCTCGGTGCTCAGCTAGACAGTGAAGAGCACCTGTCCGGCTTGATCTGGAACAGTGGGCTGCTTAATGGTAGAGACAGAGACTATGCATGTTGCTAGTGCTGTTGTCAGGTGACGTGCTGCAGAATGGTCTTGGAAACGGTTAAAATGGTTGGTGACGATAGTCAACTCAAGATGATGTTGACTAAGGAAAAGGGACGAGGTTGCACTTTCAGTAAGTGGGAGATGGGTGTAGCCCAAGGTCCAAGGTGCTGCAATAGCAGCAGTGAGAACTACAGGTTGTAGACTACGAACTGCAGCAATGCTGGGAGAACTTCCTGGCTCCTACCCCCCCTGCAGGGAGTGTCTGCACCGTCAGAGGCTGGGAGCATGTGGCAGACAAGCAGGGAGGAGGCGGCTGGACTGCAATGCTGCTGTATATTTCTTTCAGAATAAAACCTTGTTCCTGGTGATTGGTCTCAGTGCGTCTGGTCTGAGTTAACACGCACACTAACACACAATGCAGAGCACGCAGAGGAAGCTCAGGCATAGTTTCCCAAAACCTGTGTAAAGGGCCACAAGGCAGAATTTCCCTATCTAGAACACCCCCATGCTGGGCCCGTAGGGTTACACAGGTAGCTCAGTTTCCCGGGAATGCTGGAGCAGGATTCATCCAGTGGTGTCCACCACTGAGGGAAGCAGCTGATGCCTCAGCTGGTTGGTCAGGGCACCAGAGGGCTTTTGGTGAGATTCGGAGACCCACGCTGAGTTTGGGCCCTTTTCTTTTCCTAAAGGGTGGTAGCAGTGAATTCCCTACCGTGCCCCATACAGTCTGCTTTGCTCTGAAATTTGCTCCCCTGAATCCTGCACACACTCTATTTCTCAGGCCTGGAAAGCTGCCCTGGATGCTGGGGTTTGTTGTGATTCAGAGACTTTTGCTTTTCGATCTTCCTTTCTCTTCATTTTTAAATACCAGTTGAGGTCCCGAACCAGGAAAGCACTTAAGCTTGTGAGCTGCACTGTCGTGCAACAGGAGTCCACCTGTGATTAGGGGGAGGTGTTAGACTCCCGTGGGGCATGTATAACCGTGCCTTGGGAGTCACATAGTGCCTGACATACAAACTCCCAACCTCTACCCACTCCTCTGAACAGTTCAATTGGTGAATTGTCAGTCCATTTAAAGGGAGGCTGAGGAGCAGAGAGGGTGTGCTGTCAATTGGGGGGGGGGGGGGAACGTCTCTTAGACAAGAAACTGAGGAACCAAAGAGGAGGAACTCGGAGCTCCGGTGCCATTGAGGGTCTCTGATGTGATCAAAGTAACCCAGAATTGGTGAGGTAACTCTCCTGACCAGAGCTCTGCCATGGATGGATCAGGACTGCTCTGACAGTTACAGAAGCATGGGTTAGAGGAGTGGACTGTAAGGTGGACAGAAAGCTGGCCATATCATCACGTTCAATGGGAGTATCAGCGGCTTGGTGTCTAATTGAGAGACGGTAACAAGTGGAGCTCCTCAGGGGTCAGCCCTGCAGCTGGTTTTACTCAACATCTTCATTAATGACCTGGAGGATGCGGTGGGGGGGTGCACCCTCAGCAAGTTTGCAGATAACACTAAGCTGGGGGGACAGGATTTCAAGTGACCTGGACTAATAGGAGGATGGGGCCAAAAGAAATCTCATGAGTCCAACAAGGACACGTGAAGAGTCCTGCACTTAGGACAGAAGAATCCCAGGCCCAGCTACAGACTGTGGGAATAGACTGGCTGGGCAGCAATTTTGCGGAAAAGGATCCAGGGATAACAGTGGACAAGAAGCTGGATGTGAGTCAGCAGTGTCCTTATTGCCAGGAGCAGCGGTCTCAAGTTGCAATGGGGAAGGTCTGGGTTGGCTATTAAGAAAATCTTTTCCCCTAGGAGGGTGGCAAAGCGCTGAAATGGGTTACCAGGAAGGTGGTGAAATCGCTATCCTTAGAGATTTTTAAGGCCCAGCTGGACAAAGCCGTGGCTGGGATGGCTTAGTTGGAGTGGGTCCTGGTTTGAGTGGGGAATTGGACTAGACACTTCCTGAGGGTCCTTCCTAATCTGTGATTCTGTGTTCAGGAAGGACAGGGAGGGGAGAAAGGGGGAAGAGGTTGGACTGTACATAAGAGAGCAGTTGACAGCTCAGAGCTCCAGGAGAAAACTGGAGAAAAGCCTGTGGAAAAATCTCTGGGTTAAGTTTAGATGCGAGAGCAGCAAGGGAACTGTCACAGTGGGTGTCTGTTTTAGGTGAGGAGGATGAGGCTCTCTTCAGACAACTAATATAAGTTTCCAGACCACGGGCCCTGGTTCACATGGTGGATGTCAGCCACCCTGACATCTTTTGCCAGAGCAATACAGCAGAACACAGGCAGTCCAGGAAGGTTTTGGAGAGTATTAGGTGCAAGTGCTAGGGGAACCAACCAGGGACCATGCTTCCCTGGACCTACTGCTGACGAGAAAAATTGGTGGGGACAGTAGAAGTGGGTGGTAACCCGGGCAGCAGCAAACCATGAGACAGGTGAGTTCAGAGTCTTGACATAAGGGAGAAAGGAGAACAGCAGGACCCTGGAGTTCAGAAAAACCAACTTTGAACTCCCTCAGGGAACTGGTGGGCAGAATCCCGTGGGAGGCTACTCTGAGGGGGAGAGCAGCCCAAGGGAGCTGGTTGTCTTTTAAAGAGACCTTATGGAGTGAACTGGAGCAAACCATCCCCATGTGCACAAAAAATAGCAAATGGGGCAGATGACCAGCTTGGCTTAATAGAGAAATCTTTGGAAAGCTTTCAGTATGAAAAGGAGACTTAGAAGAAGTTGAAGCCTGGCCAGCTGACTAGGGAGGAGTATAAAAGTACTGCCTGAGTATGCAGGAGTGACCTCAGGAAGGCCAAAGCACAACTAGAGATGCAGCTAGCCACGGATGCGAAGGATAACAAGAAAGGTTTCTACAGGTTTGTTAGCAACAAGAAGATCGTCAGGCAAAGTGTGGGCCCCTTACAGAACTGAGGAAATGAGCTAGTGGCAGAGGATGTAGAAACGCTGAAGCACTCAATAATTGTGGCTGGTTTTTTCCCAACTCAGAGAATGGTTGACAATGTTTGAAAATTCAAACGGTTAGCAAAAGATTGCAAAAATAGCTTGCTAATTTCTGTGTTTTTTGACAACTCAAGTTGGGTGGGAGGTGGGGGGGGGGGGCAGCTCTCCTAGAGACCTGTTCTGTGTTTGGGATTTTCTCCCATACGTTGTCAACCCAAACCCTGCAGCAGCGACTAGAACCAGAAAGGAGGTTAACTGGTCTAGTTTCGTTTGCATTCCTTTGGTGCAACCATTTACGTCTGTTTGGAAATGACATTTTTGATGTCCTTTTTAAAGACGGAAGTGCACACAGCTGCAGGCTGCCTGAAATCTCACTGGTGCTGTAGTGGGGGCTAGGCCGAGAACCGTGGGGCATGTCATTTTCACCTGCACTTAGTGCCTGTCTGCTGCTGGGAGCTGGCCTCCTCTGTGACCCTGACAGTCTGAGAAGCCCTGTGTCTGTGGCCGTAAAGCGCTTTCCATCTTGCTTTAACAGTCAGAAGAAGAACTTTGCTGTTTAAAGATTAAACGTTGTGTTTAAATATTAAACAGCAAAGCTCCTCGCTGCTGATTGTGTGACTGCTGCCGGCAGGCGGTTCAGAATTGCCAATTTTAATTAAAAAACTTTATTTTCACACACAATTCAGCCATCCCCCATCTCAGGGCGCTCCTCCTCCAGGCAGCGGTGCTGCGGGCAGACTGGGGGCAGCTTGCCTCGCTGAAGTAGCATGTTTTGTTTGCTGTATGCTGTGTGCTGGGTTTTGCACTTTCATTTCCATTCGCCTGCGCCGAAGTGACAGTCTCTCAAAGCCCTAAAGTGTGTGGCCTCGTCTAGGACTGATCAATGCCCCTGGCAGTTCCTTCCAGAACCCCAGGAAAAACAATTAAAACCCAATCGATCCGGCAGACAGCTTTGAATATGCATAAGTGCACACTTGACCTTCAGTGGTCAGGCCACCTTCCAGGCTGGCTGCTTAGCTAGTTTGCTCAGGTATTGCAGCCGTACCTGATGACCTTGATTAGCAAAGCAAAGCACTATGCAAAAGAGAGGCTGATGCTGATCCAAGGGACTCAGACCCAAGGCCTGGGCTGCTTGGTTTAGCTGTTCCATTCCCTGCCCTGATGCCTCTCACACAGCAGACTTCCTCATGGGGGCTTGCACTTCACAGACTCAGTCAGGAGACATTTCCAGAGAGGTAGCCTTGTTAGTCTGTGTAGAGCAAAAGTAGCAAGAGTCCTGTGGCGCCTTAGATGCAGCTGACAAAGTGAGTTGAAGCCCACGAAAGCTTATGCCTGAAGAAATCTGTTAGTCTAACAAGTGCCACAGGACTCTCGTTGTTTTAGTTGGGAGACAGACCAGGTAAAGATGGTGCTGAAAGAGTGGTCTCTGCGATCATGGGTGCTACCCAAAGCCCTGAGGCTAATGGGGGAATCTACCAAGCCCATGGCAGAGGGCTGATGGCAAGATGGCCCAGGAGAGGTTGCAAAGGGTGAAGCAGATGGTGAAAAGCTGATGCCCCTGTTGAGGCCTGCCAGAGGCCATATTATTAGCATGGTGGTGGTGAGCTGTGGAGTACTTAGAGCAGACATACATCTTTCAGCTGGAAGGTTTCATCCTCTTCCCTAATCTGGGCAGGCTCTTGGGCCACACCTATCTCTGCACTACCCCCTACCCCCGGGTGCCTGGCAGGCCCTGGAGAGGTTATTGGATCATCTTCCCTTCCTGCTGCCCAGCCCAGCCAGGCAAAGCCCCAGAGGAGAGGAAAGCACTCAGCTGCCAGGCCCAGCGTGGAGTCAAAATGCAGGTGTTTGCCAGCCTGGTTAATACAACTGGGATTGCTTCTCTCCCTGCTCCTCTGCCGTGTGATGCTGCTCTGGTCCAGCCTGTGATGGATTGGCAGCAAGTGGGGACTACATGTGGTGAGGACATTGTAACCAGGTGGGAAAATAGATTCTCTCTCTGCCAGGAGTCCTCTTCATCCTCATGGGCCCCTGACTCCCCTCCTGCTACCAGTCACCCCCAGCCCCGGAGGTTAGCTCCCTTTCTGTTCTAGGACTTCCTCCGAGGTCTTTCAGTACTGTACCATCATTGCTCTGCTGGGCTTTGTTCCCAGTGCAGTGGGGCAGGATCTGGGGTCAGGGCCAGGGAGATTGTGGCAGCTGGGTGGCTCTTGTAGCCCCTGCAGTACGAGGGAAGAGCTGTGCTTGCTCACCCTCATGGACACAGCTGAGTCCCAGCATGGAAAGTTTCAGCAGAGTTCATGGGCTGAGGCTGTGCCGCATGCTAGGATAGGTCATTTCCAGGGGCTGTGCCTCTGAAAGAATTCGCCCGGCTTTATGTGAACAAGATGCCCGCAAATGCCTGGTGAAGTGCCAAGGTGGGGATTGTCTGGTTTCCAGACAGCCTGGGAGTGGACACTGTTCCACCGCCAGCACAAAGGGTGGGACTGGAGCCCGGCTGGACGTCGGGAAAAGAACCCAAAGGTCTCAGTTGCCATGTGCGTGACAGACCCGGGTCTGGGCCAGGGGGAGTCTCATGAATAAGAAAGATATCTGAGCATATTTGTCGAAGGCTAAGGAACCATCCCTGTGTGTACACAAAGCCTCATTTCAGTGAATTATGCATCGACTTAATGAGGAGTTTTAATTGCTAATCATCTCCCAATAGGATTAGCAGTGTTGTCTATTAATTATCTGTGGAGCCCTGTGTTTTGCTAAGGGAGGAGTAACAAAGCACTATAAATGGTTACGTATGCCAGCACTAAATTAACTGCAAACTTGCTCCGCCCCAGGGACCTCCACTGGCCCTGATTGCCGAGCGGAGCTGGCTGCGCGCTCCTGGGAGAGCGCAGAGCTGGGGACGCTGATGGGGCTGGAGAGTTCGGCGCCTGTACCTTTCTCTGAATTCTCACTGTGCCTGCTCTCCCCTGGCCTGGTTTAGGTCACCATCCACCTGCTGGCTGATGGGCTGGAGGCTTTGCCTGTAGACGTCTCACCATGGTACCTCCTCAACTTGCACTCAGCCAGGGGAGGCGAGGGCCTGCTGTGAGGGCCGTGCCATGAGTGGGACCGGCAGCCCTGCGAGCAAAGGTGTTCTGCCCCATTCCCACTTGGCTTGGATCCTGTGACCCAGTGCTGGCTCCTGGCTTCTTCCTGCCCACCTCCGCCTTCAGCCCCTGACCAAGCTGTATCTGTGGTGTGACGGTGATTCCCTACTGCCTCCATCCATGGCCCCCTCCTCTGCTTCCAGGCCTGTCACTGAAGGGGAAAGCTCTCCTCGGGTGGCCACAGGCTCCTGCGTGAGGCTCAGGGACAAACTGAAGAGCAGCGCCAGGAGGAAGAGACCAGGACGTGGGCTCTGTGACCGGGGTAGAGTCATCTTCTCAGCCCTGGCTGTAGCACCCTGGCAGCGCCGGTGCCAATGGCTGGTTTCTAGCTGGTTTTCTCCCTTTGAGTGCAGCGGGAGGACAGTGGGCTGGAGAGGTCTGTGAGAGATGGTGGTTCTTGAGTGCCATTTCAGCACTGAGCGTTTTCGTGGCTGGAGCAGGGACAGGGCCGGGTGTCTCAAGCCCAGAGCTGTCTGGCCAGGGTTAGACATGCTGGCTGTGACAGGGCTGGGGTCTGCCAGCAACTGAGGGGCGTTGTTGTGAGACTCAGAAAGCGGGAGCACTCCGGAGCCTCGACTGCCTTGGCACTGCCAAGGGCAAAGGGGCAGGTGGGCACTGTTCCCCGTCTGCAGACAGTAGAGGTGGCGATCTAACCTTCTGTTCTCTGTCTTTCAGGCCTACAGCTTTGCCATGGGGAGCTGGCCGAAGAACGGGCTCCTAGACATGAACAAAGGACTGAACTTGCAGCACATAGGGAGGCCTCACAGCGGGATAGGTGAGTGACATGGTCCTGTGCCCTCTCAGGGGCCCCCAGTGCCCAGAGCCTGCGGCTGCACGCAGCCCTGCTTTGTGCTGCTGGCTCTGGTCACCATGGGGGGCTGGATTGGGGGCCTGGGATGCCACTGCCTCTGAAACTTGTTGGAAAGAGCTCCAGGGTTACTTGAGCTGCTACCTGTGTACCAGATCATGGCCTGTGCCCAGGCCCCTCTGCCCACTGGGGTGCCCTCCCAGCGGCTCCTCTTGTCGGCAGCGATGGCTCCAAGGTGTGTTGCACTAGCTCCCTTCTCCCCTTGTATCCCTCAGGCTTGAGTTTTCAGCCACTCCTGATGCCCCCATAAAACCTCAGGGTGCATGGAGAGCCGGGGTTTCTGTGTGGCCCGACTTACCTGGGAGGTGGTTTGTTCCAAGAGCTCTCACTTGGACAGCATCAGGAAGAATAAGGGTCTGTGGGTCAGGACTGCGGGGCCTGGGACAGCTGTGCATGTAGTGGGGACAGGTCTGTGCATTGGGATGGAGGCGGGGGGGAAAGCAATGGGAGGGGAGCCTGGCTGGAAGAGATGGCTGTGTTTCAGGGTTGAGGAGCATTGGCAGAACTGTGTCTGTAGTGAGGATGCAGAGCTAGGGCCTCTACACTGAGTTGCATTGACTGAGCCACGTCTCACATACCCATGCAGTAGAATTGCCCATCGCCTGGCTACCACTGGCATGATCTCCGTATACCTCAATCGCCACCATGTCTTGGTCCTGCCTCCCAATCCCTCATCTACCTGGCATCTTGGTGTGCAAGGCTCTGAGATTGCCAGGAAAGTCACTCGCTCCCTGAGCTGGGGGGAAGCTGTTTAACATTGTTTCAAGGCACTAACCACTAAACTCTCCAATCAATCCGAGTTAAGGAGATGAATTATTTAAAGCTCCCCAGCTTTTAATTAGCAGGCTCCTTTTGAACTATGGATCTGGTTGCATTATTGACGGAGGGAGCATTGAAATTTGCTTCCTTCTCCAGTAGCACAGTCGCTTCACCAGTGCAGGGTATGGGGAGGAAGCCCTAAAACGTGAGGGTGTGGAGATGACCCATTCAGGTGGTACCAGCGCTCTCTGCTGGGTCACAGCCTGCTGTGAGCACCGCTCCTTCCCGTTACCTTTTCAGAGAGCATCTATTTATCTGTTGTCTTCTCTTACCTGGAGATAGCTTGGAACACCCCTGGAATATCATCTGTCTTTGCCTTTAATTACCTTTTGCATTTATCAGAGCGTCATTAGGTGGCTGTGCTGTTTGTCTGCCTGCTGAATCGCTCAGACAGTTGTTTGTTCTCTCCCTCCTCTCAGTCTGTCTCGTCTTTATTTTCTCCCCTTCCTTCAGGAGGGTTTTACATCTTCCTTTCAGAGGAGCAGCCTCCAGGTGTGAGCACACGCTGTGTGCGGCGTGGGCACATTGCCTGCAGACAGGCCACATGGAGATGAAACACAGCTGCTGTGCCGTCTCAGGGTGCAGCGTTTAACGTGCTGGGAGGGGGCCTGGCTGATTGCCCCTGTTCTTTGGAAGTGTGTGCACTCTGAAGCTGCTCACCACTGCCAGGATGGTAGCCGGGGGGGGGGGGGTATAGTATCACCCTGGCAGCCCAATTGCCTTGTGCACCTCGCTCACCAGTGTACCTGAGCCCTGGGCCAGAGGGACTGCAGGCCTGGATTCTGATCTCTAGCATCCTCAGTCCCCTTGCTGAGACTGCCGGCCAGGGGCCACGTGCACCAATGTTGGGGTCTCCCCCCATGGGTGAGACGACATCTCTGATCAGCCAGCAGCTGTAATGAGCCCAGGACCCACCACCTTCCCTTTCTTGGTCCTGGAGGAGGGCAGGGGTGGTGTTAGGTTTGGAGAGGTGGCCAGCTCTCTTTGCCCTCCATGCTGAGCTGAGGTGTGGGCGCTGCGTGTTCAAGGAAGCCATGTACAGAGTGAGAGGGAGGTGGGCCAGCTGCAGCCACCTTGCAGCGTCAGCCAATGTGGCCTGTCTATGCGTCTCTGGAGCCCCTCCTTACCCTGCAGGCAAAGGCTAGTGAAGCACCAGGGAGTTGCATCGCCATCTCTTGGGCATGAGCAGTGGTGCCCATTACTGTGGCTTTTGGAGAGGGGGTGAGCACCTGGGCAGAGAAAGAGGGACAATAAATGCCAGGCCCAACCCTGCTCTGGAGAACAAGGACCAAAGAGCCCTTGCTGCCCGACCAGAAAAGGTTGTGAAGGGAGTGAATGTGAAGCCCCTGTTTGTCCCAGAGCTGATCATCTGGCTGTAAAAGCTTGCTCCTGGCTGCCCTGGGCGCTGAGGGCCAAGGGGCCCCTTCCAGCCTCTCTTCTTGAGTGTGTGGGTTGGGGTGTGTGAGCAAGTGCACAGGGAAAAGCACTTACATGCTGAGTGTCGAATTTGTCTGTGCAAAACCCCACTGCATTTGCACATGGGTCCAGTATGTGGAAGGCCCTTTTTGTATCATTAGCTCAGTGGCGTAGTGTGTGTGTAGGTCACAAGGTAAGTGATTAACTATGAGGAGCTGAACTCGCAGGCTGGTGTGGCCTGGAGGAAGGTTTACATTCAACGAGCGGTAAAGCAGAGTAGTGTAGCTTTCTCTCTAAGGTGAGCAAGTGCTGGTCAGAGGGGCCTTCATGTGGTTCCCCTTTGGCAGTGCCCTCCCGGTGCTGATGCAGAGATGAGTGGTGTTCCCAGGGCTGTCAGAGACCCTTGTTGTACTGGCCACTTGGTACAGCTTGCCCTGTGGTCAGGGACTGGCAGAGCTGAGGGGCAATAGAGGATGCTGGTGATGTCTGGGGGAGACAAAGAGGGACTCAGAGAAACAGGAGCCAGCCTAAGGGACAGAGAAAAGAAGTGAAACCCTCTGGCTTTTCCTGTGAGCAGAGAAAATGACTCCCAGAGAAGGGCTCTAAGTGCAGCAGCTGAGGTGACTGACTTGGTGTCTGTCAAGCATTAAAGTCCATCCTAGGCAAAGCAGACAGCACCTTATGGGGTGGGGATGTGTGGTAAATCTGGGCATCTGTACTTTGGATTCTGGCTTTTATTTAAGGGGGAGGAGTAATACTTTAGACCTAATATTAGCAAATGGCACCAGTCTGAGAGCCAGGTTCCTCTACACTGCCAGGGATTCCCTAACACCCACTCCACTCTTTCGCAGCTCCCTACAGCAGCATCTTCCCCAGATGGTCACATGCTCCTTCAGTTGGTTTAGAAACGTACTGGCAAGACTGGCTCAGCTTGGCCAGCAGCCATCTGCGATGGGGTCCAGTGCCAATGGTGGTGCGGAAAGGCTCTTACCACCCTGGCTGAGTCCCCCTTGTGACTGGAGAGCAGGCGACTGCGGGAGACCCAACCTTTGGATTCCAAGGGTCTGAAGGTCTAGTGGTGTGAGCAGCATCCAGACACTGTTCCTGAGTACAGTCCCTGTCTGGTGCCCCCTGTTGGGATATGCGACCCTGCAGTCCAGCTGCCCTGGGCCCAGGACCAGTGCTGACCAGCTCTTCACAAGTCTCCTGTAGCCACTTGGATTTCTAGTCTAGCTTTCGAGGCCCTCATGACAAAGGAGCCCACAGACTGTGCAAAGGAACGTGGAAACCAGGCACACGACTCACAGACACAGCAGAAGAGTAAAAAAAAAAAAACAAAACAGGGAGTCGTGTGGCACTTTAAGACTAACAGGTTTATTTTTCGCATGAGCTTTTGTGGGAGAAAATCCCACTTCGTCGGCTATCCCTTTGGAAATTGACGGCAGAAGAGTCCCAGTTAAAGGCAAAAATGCCAAATGGCTGTGCGCTGAACATCTTGCTTCAGTGTATTCCCTGCCCCTGTAGCTTTTTGGGTTTGGGCTGGTCTCATTGCTTCCTGCTCACTTTCCCCACCCGTCTGCCAGTGGACAGGTGGTGAGAGAGTGATCCAGCTACTGAAGATACAGCCCTTAAATAGTATCCTGGCTTCCCTCTGTCTCTAGCGTGACTAGCTTCAGGGCTCCAGCCCACTGAGGGCTCCAGAGTATGAAGAGCCAGCTAGAAGGGAAGACCATCAAAGCTGGGGACTCTTCACTGCTTTCCCCTTGTCAGCTCCTCTGCCAGGGGTAATGGTTTGTCCTAACACCTCCTGTGCATCCCAGCCCAAGAGGGGGTAGTGAAGGGCACAGCACACAGGTTCCACTCAAAGGGCATTCACCAACCCGATAGGAGTGACATCGAACCGCCATGCCAGCATATCACCCTGGAGAGCACCTGTGTGTGCAGCAGCTGAGGACCAAGGTGGAGCCCTAATAGCCCTTGTTGCTTTGTGCCAGCTTGTGTCACTGCAGATGCTGCTGTCAGGCAAGTCTGTGACTCATGCAGCCTTTCCTGACAGCGTCCCATTGCCAGAGCTTCGGTTTTCCTCTCCCTGCATGCCCTTGGGGTCCAATCCACGCTCATTTTCAGGGCCTGTATTCTCTTCCATGGCCCATCCACTCAGCTGCTTCCTTTGCAGGAACACCCGGCCTCTTCCACGCCCACAGAGGAGGTGTTTTGTGAGCCTCCCCCTTCACACTCCCTTTGCCACCTCCAGCTGGTAGGTGGGAGCCTGGTCAGAGCAGAGAAAAGCCATTCTGATGTCTCCTCCCAGCTCTGCTGTGTTCTTGGGCAAAGTCCCTTCCCCTCCCTCTGCCTCTGTCTCAGGGATCCTAGCCTGCCATCCCCCCACCGGCTGTTGACTGAGCTCTCTGCGCTTGCTGTGGGTGCTGAGCTGGGTGCAGGGCCCTGGTGGCTC
Source organism: Podocnemis expansa (assembly GCA_007922195.1). Taxonomy (NCBI): domain Eukaryota; kingdom Metazoa; phylum Chordata; order Testudines; family Podocnemididae; genus Podocnemis; species Podocnemis expansa. The sequence continues at coordinate 2,286,899 of ML682035.1, read as the reverse complement.
CTGCAATGGAAGAGCAGGCAGGCGCAAGGTGTGTGTCTTCATCTAGCTGAACCTCCAGCCCCAGCGCAGGGGGTCACTTTTGAAGGGGTGCCAAGTGTACCAGGGCTTTGTTTCTGGGCTTGCGGGTGGCTGATGGGGACAGAATCTCATTGGTGGAGAAATGAGAGCTGTGGCTATGGCAGACCTGCCTGCTTCTCTGAAATGTCCTGTTTCCACCCCGTGCCGTATGACACACAGCATCAGGCTCAGACTCTCCCAGCAACTGGGCTGCAGGTTTCTGAGCAAGCTGGTCTGTGAGGGAATGTTTCTTGGCAGCTTCACAGCTTGAGCTTTTAATAGCAGCCATCTCCACCGTGATCTGGCTGACTCACATTCACATACAGGGGTGCCGTGGGCCCAATTCTGTTCCCGTTGCAAAGTGAGTGTGTGCAGGGAAACCTAACAGCAGTTGGCAGTCATGAACAGAGAAATGTAGCACCAAACTGGCACCTTCCATGTTGCGCCGGGAGAGCCAGAGAGCTGACTGGCTTTGTGTGGGAATGGCGGGGCATGCTTCTCTGGACAGTTAGTTGCAAGACTTTGGAATCGGGCTGTTAGCCGTGGTGTGTTCCTGCAGCCTGAGCTCACTTCCCTGGGTGCTTTAACCAGCCGAGGGAATTCTGTGGACCTAAGGCCAGAGGGGCTGAGGGAAGCCTCAGTTGCCTTCCCTCGCAGCACAAAGTGCTGCATGGCCAGAAAGCGTGTACTGAAGTTGTGCTGGCACGGTGCAAGCAACTGGTAAAGCCTGAAGTGACCGCCTCAGCACCGATTCCTGTTCTCCGAGGTGCATGGATTATCACACGCCAGTGCAGTTTGACTCAGTCCCTCTTAATAAACAGGAGTGCTTTCAAATGAAAATGGCAGGCTGGCTTCTCCACCCAGCCCTACGCGGACAGCCCTGCTTCCTCTCCATGCCCACGACTGCTCTGGCCTCACAGAAAAGCCCTACCTATTTTAAAGGGTCAGCAGCCCATATGGCAAGAGACACAATGAACTCGGCTCTGTCTTTCTGGCTGCCTCTCTTGCTTTTCATTTACTGATTGGAAATCTAGGAAGGTTAGGGTGTTATATTGTTCCTGATCCAGAGCATTAATTAGGCCTTGAAGAGAAGAAGAGGAATTGTGTGTTTTTAACAGGGAGGTTAATGGGATGCTCACAGAGTAGACGGTTTTAATGAGCTTCAACTCGCTGTGCAGTGAGTTTACTCTGCGTGTTAAAAGGGTCACACTGCAGTAGTTTGATGTGGGTTGTCTCCTGGCCCCTGGTGTCATAGGTGAGCGTCTGTCAGAGTCCAGTCAAGGCGCATCTACTTAGTGACACAATTCTAATTAACTACCACGGAGCTGCCACCGTGCTGCGGGGAGCCGAGGGAACGCCCGCTCGGGTGCAGAAATCCCGCGTGCTGCACTCGGCTCCGCTTGCGTGCGGTTTGGAGGTGCTGCCGGTGCCCTCAGCGCTGACAGTGAAGGAGACGGTGACAGGAAAGATGTGCTTGCTAAGTGCAATGGCAGGCTGTTTGTCCTGCCCTTCTACCCTGCTCCCTAACCAGGAGCTTAGAGGGCAGACAGACAGGACTGCTCGTCTCAGAGAAGGACCTGAGATCTCCATGGCTTTCTTTTCTTCCCTGTGCTTTCATTCTTTCCAACTTTCCCTCCTTGTTTGCACACCCTGTTGCCCATTTCACCAGCCTTCATGCCAGTAGTATTCATTTGCATTAATTTATCTGGGTCCCGTAGCACTGAGGCCGTTGGTCATGGGCAGACCAAAAAGACAGGCCTCTCTCAAGGCGCTTCACACTGAAGTACAGGGTAAGAGGCCACAGGTGGACCCAGACAGGCAGGAGAATGCAGAGAAAGGAGGAGACAGCGTTGGTCAGAGTGATTTTCTGTCATTTCTACGGAGCAGCACCCTAAGCAATGCCAAGTTGTTTGCAGGTGTCATGGCACTAGAGGGATATGACAGCAGCTGCAGGGTGCCAAGAATGGGGGGGTTGCTGCCCAGCCCCACGCCCACAGCATGGTCTCAGTTTTCATGCATCTTGCCTGTGTCCCTGAAGACTGATCTGGGGGTGGGTGGCACAGCTGAGATGCTGTTGGATGATAGAAAGCAGCATTGTGACGGGGGCAGACAGGTGCCTGCAATGTCAGAGGGCTGGGTTGGGAGCCCTGGAGAACCAACTGAGTGTCCCCACTGCCCTCCCACCACCTGCTGACCTCTTGGGCTTGCCTGCTAGGCATCTCCTCCTCCTCCTGTCTCCCATGCCAGTGGCCATGGACAGGCGTCCTGGTGGGGTGGCATATCTTTGTGCGGGTGGGCAGCACCCTGGGATGGTTTACTGGGACAGGTGATATGCCAGCATAATCCCCAGGCCCCATCTCTGGGTCCGAGTGCCCCCAAGAAATCCTCTCACCCCAGGCAGACTCCCTTCCCCCACATTTGCCCCTCCTAGGAGATTCAGGAGCCCTTCAGGAGGGGCGCCCTGAGATTGCCTGCATGGCGGGCTGGCTCCATTGCTCAGCTGCTGGTTTAACCGAGCCCTTGGCAGGCCAGACCTAGCTGGTGGCCCCTCCCTTGTGGCAGCCTCTGGACGCTTCACTTGCATTGCTGGTGTCTTTTTGCAATGAGCGGCCAGGCCCAGCAGCTGTCTGAATGGAGTGAGCGCCCAGGCCACATGCAGACCCCCCTACCCAGTACTCCGGGAGGCAAGGAGGCCTGCATAGCCATGGGGCGTGGCCATGGCTCATTACCAGGGCTTGGCTCTCCCGTCCCACGTGGCCTGGGGAGGGGGAGATACTCAACGTTAAATAATTAAAAGAGACTCAAGTAAAAAGCAGGAGAAATGTCATCAAATGAGCAGTGTCATTTTGAATTAGTGCTGGAAAGGTCAGGCAGCTCCAGAACAGGTAGAGCAGATGCTCTGCGAGGGTTGCACTAAAGAATCTGTCCCGACAAGGGAGGGTGGAAGGGGTGATCCGGGCGTAAGCTGGGCTGCCAAGAGAGGAGAGGCAAAGCCGAGGGCCTGTGGGAGAGCTGGGCCCGCGGTGTCCACGAGGAGGCATCATGAGAGTGGGGTGGGGTGGCAGGACGCGGGCCGAGCGTCTGTCAGAGTCCAGTCAGAGAACATTAACGTGGTGACATGATTCTAATTAACTGCTGTGAGAGGTGTCGCAGCTGGAAAGGCAGCGAGCAGAGACAAGCTTTTAAAAAAAGAAAAAAGCAATGTGACTGTCCTCTTTTTCTTTTCTTTCTTTCTTTTTTTTGTACTCTTGTGCGCTCTCTCCCCTCCGTGTGGGAGTGGATCTAACAATAATTAGGATGTCTGGCTGCCTGGGAACCTGAGCCAGGCTCTTTTGCTTTCAGTCATTTAAGTTTTCGACATCTCTCTGAAGGGACTTGGTGGCACAGTGCATTACTGCGCGCCAAAGTGACAGAACACTCTTCTAATCGTAAACCCTTTTTAAACAAGATTCAGCTCTGCCTTTTCTCCCAGCAGCGGCAGGGGGTATGTTCTGATCACTGCCGCGCTGTTCCTGTACATGTTACAATGGGAAACTCGAGGCCTTTCAGCTGGTTCCTACAGCTAACAAAGGAGGCATGAGGAAAGAAAGGAAAGCTGGTTGAGTGTTTGTGTTGACTGCACCCACCCCTCCCGCTTACCTAGTCTAAAGATGAGCATTGCTTGTTCTCTCTGTCGTGTCAGGCGGGCAGGGCTGGGGTGTTGTGTACAGACTATGTAAGTGGATAGTGGAGCCTGGTATCCCTCACTTGCTTTGTTCGGCGGTAGTGCCAGGCTGCGTTTTTCCTCTCCTTGTCCATTGTGTGATGTTGGGCTCTGTGGACCATTGGTGTTGGGTTACCGACCATTGCCTGTGGCCCCAGAGATTGACCTGGGCTCAGTAAAGTAGTGGAGGTCTTCTAGACTCTCCTAACACAACGAGCCTGGCTCCAGAGAGGTCAGAGGTAGGTAGCATGGTCAGTAAATTGGGCAGAACTTGGATGCGAGTACCCTTCTTTCTTTCATTCTGGGATGTATTAACAGGAGTATCAAAGTAAAACAGAAGAAGTAATTCTGCTCTACTCCATGCTGATTAGACCTCAACTGAGATATTGTGTCCAGTTCTGGGCTCATCATTTCAGGAAAGATGTGGACAAATTGGAGAAAGTCTGGAGAAGATCAACACATATGATCAAAGGTCTTGAACACTTGATTCATGAGGGAAGATAGAAAGACCTGGGTTTGTTTAGTCTGGAAAAGAGGAGACTGAGAGGTGACATGATAACAGTTTTTATGTAGCTAAAAGGCTGTCATGAGGAAGAGGGAGAGAAGTTGTTCTCCTTAACTGCCAGTGATAGGACAATAAGCAATGGGCTTAAATTGCAGCTAGGGAGGTTTAGGTTGGACATTAGGAAAAAATGCCTAAGTGTCAGGGTTATTAGCCACTAGAATAAGTTGCCTAGGCAAGCTGTGGAATCTCCATCGTGGAAGTGTTTAAGAGCTGGTTAGACAAGCACCTGTCAGGGATGGTTTAAGGGGGTCCTTGGTCCTGGCATGAGTACAGGGGACAGGACTTGATGACCTCTCATGGTCCCTTCCAGTTTCTGTGATTCTTCCTGCTTGCTTGTATGACCAGTGGTGAAATAGATCACAAGACTACACACAACTGGTGATAGGCTTCGGGGCAAACAGTGAGGCTTGTATGATTTGTATTGCTGTAGCACCTAGGAATCCCAGCCATAGGAGACTATGTGCTAGGTGCTGTACAAATGTAGCTGTACCTTGCCACAGCATGCCTCATCTGATCTAGCCGTTGTGACCTGGGCCTCCTGGAATAGCCTTCTGAATGTGCCAAAATCAGGGCAAGCTGCAAAACCAGGGGCGAAACCCCCAAACCACTGACGGGTGGTACTTGAACCAGTCTCCCGGTCAGTAACAAAACATGCTTCTGACTAACTACTCTGGTCATCACCAAACATAATAAACTAGAAACAGCCCCCTTTCTGCACATCAGATCCAATGGTCCCCCTCTGGCCACTGGGCCTCTTTAAGAAATAGGTTCTCCTGACCCCAAAGGGCCAGCCACATCACCCAGAACAATATAGGTTTGGATCTTACCCAAAATACCACGCGGCCAGCCAATCCTTTAGTAACTACAACTAAAGACACAGACAGCATCACAGCCATCACTGAACACCTTGACATTTCAACCGTATCTCCGACCTGCTGTTTCAGGATCTAGGAGATTTGGGCAAATGGCCCTGCCCTGTACGAGAGATGTTAAAGGGTCAAAGTGAATCACATACATAAAAATTATTTAGAGTCCATAGGAAACAAATCCTTAAAGCTCTTGTAGTTTGCAGATTAGTCCCACTCCTCTGGCGTGCACCCGGCAGCAGCAGCAGCAGCAGCTGGGTGAGCCTCAGTCCTTTGTTCAGTCCCAGAAGAATAGTTCCAGAGGCAGGTGTTGGTTGCAGATAGACCAGAGACTGAAGACTAAAGACAAAATGGAGAATGGGTGATGGCCTTTTATCTCAGATTCCTTGCCAGATCCAAATGGAGGTGGGCCACATGGTCAGTCCAGGTAACCAGTCAAACAGGTTTCCTCTTGGGCCCACTGTAACTGGGAGTTCCCTCCTGATGGGCCATTAACAGGACATTAGGTTGCAGAGGCCCAGACTGGGATTGCCTCAGCTCAACCAATTTGGAACACACATAAAACAAGATTCCTAGATTCTAATACAAATATGATAGCTACATATAAGTCATATGAGCATTCCTAGCATATTACAACCTTTCTATTGATACCAAACATGGCATATCCCCTATGGATTATTACAAATATGAAATACTAATATGAAAAATAATCATAACCAGTCCCCTAGACACAGACAGCGTCACAGCCATCACTGAACACCTTGACATTTCAACCGTATCTCCGACCTGCTGTTTCAGGATCTCAGGAGATTCGGGCAAATGGCCCTGCCTTGTTCAGCTCAGACAGTCTGAATATTGGCTTGCTCTGCAAGAGAAATGAGCCTCTTTTCTCAAAGTAAAAGTGGAGATCTTAGAGCACAGGATTTTGGCCCAAAAGCAGCTCAGTTCAACCCTGGCTCTTTCCTCTGCAGCAGTGAATGTGTTGCAGCCACAGGTACAGAGCCTATCACTGGTGCTGTTGTAGCATTTTTCTGTGGGTAGCACCAGAGGCCCCCTTCGTGATCAAGGATTGCTTGTTCCAGACAGACACAGTTCCTGTCCCAGAGGGCTTGCAGCCCAGACCTGAACTGTGCGTCAGTGAGCCACATGTGTCCTGTGAAGTTGTGACACGATAGCAATTTATCTGGTCTGGTTTACAGCAAACCTTGCAAAATATTCCCCAGCACTGCCCAAGTTCCTCTGGGAACAGTAATCCCTGTCGCAGAGGGTGTGTGCCGCTTCACAGGAGGATTCTCCAAACCCCACCGGATCTGGCTTCAGCTGGGCCTGGCTCTCGTCAGTGGATCATGTTAGCTGGTCCGCTGCCTGTGGCAGCACAGCTCTTCCTTGCTCCAAGGAGCCTGCTGCAGCACCAGGAGCAGTTTGGTTTGCATGAGGCGGGCTTCAGTCCGTCCTTAACTAAGGCTGAGGATTCCTCTCCAGGGAGTGCAGGGTGCTTTCCAGTGAGCAGGGAGGTTTTCCCAGGACATTCTCTGTGCCATGAGATCCACCGTTGGGGGTCGCTCTCAGAGCTGGCGTAGTGAAGGGGAGTGTTGTGAGCCATGCTTGTTCTGGGGTGGGGAGTGGGGCTGTCTATGTCTCCAGTGGGGACTGGAACGGTGACAGGGTTTTGAGCTGAGGTGTTTCCCACAGGGTCCTTTTAACTTAACATTATTAAGTCAAGAACAATTCCTATGCTCACCCGTCTGCACGTTCCTCTCTAGTGCTGGCAAAGCAGGCTCCAGTCTGGAACGTTTCAGCATCTCAGCCTTGCCCTTTCCTCCCTGGATGACTTTAGGCATGTCTGTTTGGCACTCTGTGCCTCAGTCTCCCTCTCAGTACAATAGCGGTAGGGCTCCTTTGTCTAGTAGTGAGGCTTAGTGGATGGGGAACCAGGAGCCTTGTGCTCTATTCCCCGCTCTGCCACTGGCCTCTTGGGTGACCTTAGCAACTCATACCCCCACTCTTTTTCTCAGTTTCCCCATCTGTACAACAGGGCTCATAGTATGCACCATTCTCCCTTTGTAAAGTACTTAGAGAGCTGCTGCTGGGAAGTGCCACTGAAGAGCTGGGCCTTCTGCTGCAGGGCTCTCATAATTTTTCCCAGAGTACCCCTCTCCCCATTTTACAGAGAGGATCCAAAGCATGGCATGAGGCCGTGGACAAGTACTGGACACTATAAAGCAAAGCTCTCCCTTGCAGGAGGGTTGGGAAAGTGCCCATGTTGCAGTGTGAAAAGTGTGTTCAGCCCCTGGCACTGGTGCAAGAGAGGGTCAATGCAAGTAAGCGCCCTATTATTCATTCACTCTCCAGGCCCCTTTGTTGAGGTTTTGGTGTCTTCCCAGAGACCCATGGCAGCTGGACTCAGGTTGTGGTGCTAGCTGGGGAGATTATTTCAGCCCCACCAGGAGTGAGATGAGCCTGTGACCACAGCAGCCTTCCTCGGTTTCTTTTGGTGGCTCAGCCACGAAGTGCTCCTAGCCCACCTCTGGCTGCCCTGCGTCACCCAGCCCTCCATGCCCATTCTGGGCTGTGGGGACGGAGTCCTGTGGAGGATGTGCCCAGGGGGCTCTCAAGCCCTGGCAGTGTGGCAGGTCCCCAAGGAGCAGATCCTGCCTACCACCTATCAGCCACTTGGACTTTCACAGGGAAGCTAGTTGGAGAGGTGTGTGGACTGCAAGTGGCCACTCAGTGGTTCCTCACCTTTCTTACCGCCTGGCCAGGCCCCCTGCCATGCCAGCCTGGGCCATCTCCTCACAACACTCAGCTGATGTCCCTCAGTCCCAGTCCAGAGGGCCCTTTCCCCTTTGGTCCAGCGATGGGCTCCTCACACACACCCCTCAGGCCCAATATGCAGCTCGCTGCTGGTCCAGCCCGTGACGTTCCCAAGCTCCTGTTTCCCTCTTGCAGAACCCCACAGGCTGTTCCCAAGCACTGGGAGCATGCTGGGTGAGGCTATGCATCCTGGCCATTTTCAGAGCAGCCAAGTGGGGCTGTGTGGGAGATCTGGATGCCTGCTGTCCCCAGGAGTACCGCCCCTGGGCAGTAGAAGGACGTCTAGGTGAGATGGCCTTAACCCTCACCAACTGTGGTGCAACAGGCACCACATCTCTCCCTCTAGCCGCAGTGCGGGACATACGTGAAAAGTGCTGGGTGGAGATGCTGGCGTCTGTGAAGCTTGGGGGCTCTCATTCCACATGCCTGAGATGTGGGGTCTGTAATGAGTCCCCAAAATGTCCCTCCCTTTGTGCTGAAGCTTCCATAGCTGCTGAGCCAGATGGCAGGAGCGCAGAGAGCAGGAAGAGCCCTGGTTTCTATTTCTGTTCTGCTGGATTGCTGAGCTGAGCCCAGCCACAGCCTTGTGTGGGGATGTGTGCAATGACCTGCTTAGCAGAGGCTTTGAACAGGGCTCTGGGATGCCCAGTGTGGGACAGCATGGGGGGAATGCGGGAGAGCGAGTTCTGCCTGAGTTTTACAGGAGACCCACTTTTGCCTCTGAGACTCATTTGAGAGGTACGAAGGCAAGGCTGTGTCAGCGAAGGACACTGCATTTAAAGCTGCCCCCGCTCACCTAATGAGAAACAACTGAGAGGTGCAGGGAGGGGGCTCGCAACTGACTGGAGAGACTCCACTGCAATTTAACTGGTTTCCTTTCCCCTGGGCTCCCTGACAAGCCCCCACTCCCATGGCCAGGCAGGAATTCATAAGAATTAGATAATTAGGATGTCTCAAAGCTGCGACCCTCAGCGGAGTCCTTGGATTAATCTGGTTTTCCCCTTAAAGACATCTGTGACTACAATCTTTGTTTCTCTCCTCCCCCCCCCCCTTGTCTGTCTCTCTATCTCCTGTCAAACCGTTGCAGACATAAATGACAAAGAAATCAGAAAGAGAGATCAATGCAGCCCAAATTAGCACTTGGAGATAGACTGTGCTGGAGATGTCAGAGCCTGACCCCTGTTGATCTGCCAGCCTCCACCAGTGATATTATGCAAATCGCATCCATCTGGCAGAGCCCCCTCAAAGGAGTGATGGGGCCGGGTGGGAGGGGGGCAGATTGGGGGCAGGGGGTCGACAGGAAAGATAAGGTGATGCACTGCATTGGTTTATACTCCTGGGCAGATTAAGATCCAAACTCTGGATGAGAGAGAACCAAACTTCATTTTGCTTTTATTTTATTTCTCATTCCCTTCACAAACCAGTGTCCCCCCAGAAAACTCCCCTCCGTGCTCTTGTTTCCTCAGTGTTCTCAAGTCATTACCACCAGTGGTAGTCTGTGAGGAGAGACAAAGTTGGAGACGGAAAGCAACCCCCCCCCAAAAAAGGCAGCTGTAATGGGCCCGCGGATAATAGGAATCTCAAATTACGGTGATCGCCTTGTTAAGAAGTTTGAAAATACTGCCAGATTGTCCTTAATGAGAGAAATATGGCTGTTAGTTAGTGAAGGAGGAGGGAATGGACCTTGTTTCAAGATCTGTAGCTCATGCATCAAAGCGATACTGGCTGTTTCATTTCAAAATCTTGCTCCTCTGCCTGATATTAAAAATAGTTGTTAAAGGCTTTGACTTGCAGGATAATTCCCTTTAGCTTCCTGCTCTCCCCCCACCATCCCCAAAAGGCTTGGCTGGGGGACAACTTATGTTTAGAAAAAAGAAAAAGTTTCCAGGCTTGTGATAGCTGCTGGGGGACGATGTGAAAGGTGATTGCAGGGGCACTGGGAAGGATGTCTCCTGGTTGTAAAGTGCACGTGCTGCTGCGTGGGGCTATAGTCACCTTCTACACGTGCCTGTAGCCTTTGGAGCTGGTTGGCCATTTTAGGATCAGCCCTTGCATGTCCAGGCACTCCCCAGCCTTGAGCTGTGGCTGTGCCATACTTGTTCCTGGCTCACCAGCTGCGGTGTGGGAACACCTGGCTTGCAAAGGGGTCCCTAGCTATTGGTGCGGCATCTGCGTGTATCCATCTGTGCTGAAGTGCGGCATCGTGACTTCTCACAGCATTGCTGTAGCGGGGACTTGTGGAAGAGATCCTTCCTTCTTCTCCCACTGAGCAGGTGAGGGGCTGCTATGTTACTTGCAGAGGGCCGGCACCTTCCTGCACCATGACTCACAGTTCCCTTGGTCAGACTCGGGCCCGAGGGTCGATGTGCCTGCCTAGGGGGAGGACTAAGGAGAGATGTCTGGGGCAGGGCCCGCTGTGGCCAAACAGCTCTTCCCTAGGCTCTGTGCTTTCTTACTGCTGCATATTAATCCTGCTCCACAGTTGTACTCCAGGCTTGAACGTGGGAGCAGGGTTAACGCACAGTCCTGTCCCAGCAGGACTTGAATGCAGCCTGAACCTGAGCAGCTGGCTAGAGAAAGGAGCTGTGGAACCAAGGTGCTGCAGAGGATTGAATCTGCTGCCGTGGCCCAAGCAAACATGGTCACCCATCATTACCCACCAGAAACTGCTACACAGCTGACCTTGGCCCAGTCCCCACTTAAATGTGGCCATTCATCTTCTGTGGTGTCTGGGAGCCTGCGTGCCCTTTGTTATGTTAGGACCTACAGCAAACATGGCTGCATTTGCCTTTTCAGTCGCGACCTGCTGGGAGATGCAGGTGCTGTTGTGCTGGGGGAAAGGCCAGCTTCTAAGGGCCAGGCAGAGAGGCAGAGCCCATAGTTGGCAGTTGCAGTGTGGCTGCAGCATGCCAGGCTGCTGACGGGCACAGCACCTCTCTCCTACTGTCCTGTGGCCCGTGGCTCATCACTTCTTGCTGGACTGACATTCAGCTCTTTAGCCAGAGCCGGCTCCTCTTTTCCCTGCGTTAATTGGTTTAAGCATGGCTGCCCTGGCGCTGGATGGCCTGGTTGAAATAATGAACTTTCAGCACATTAAGAGCCGACGATGTTCAGCAGAGGAAGCACAGGACCTGATGTGGTGGTGGGGATGGGCACAGGGTCTGGTGAGCCTTCCACACATTGATCTGTGTCGCATCTCTGCCCCCTGCTCTCCTACAGCATAAAATCCCAGCAAGGGTGCTCCCTGCCCCTTTGGATTCCCTTTGGAATTGCTGCAGCATTGGGCAGGTTTGCTTGAGCCCTTTCATTCTCCATTGGGTGCTGGCGCCTCCTCCTCAGGCTGGCAGAGCAGTTAGAGCTTGTTGCCCAGGCCACTGGCTTATCCCTTGCTCTTTTCCCAATGGGCCACGCAAGTCTGGCTGGCGTGAGACAAGCCTGAAGACGACACCCCGGCACAGAATTGAGGGTGCAAGGTACAGATTCACTGGGTGAGTCAAGTTACAGCTCTGTGCCCACCTGTGAAATGGAAATAAAGGTGGGAACACAAGGATTGCCAGACAGGCTCAAAATTGATGTCCACACTGCCCTGTAGCCTGCTGCGGAGGAAGATGAGGGAGCCCACGGTAGCAGGTGGGGAATGTTCTGCCACCCACATCCGTCCATCCATCTCATCCTAATCCCTTGTGAAGATGATTTTAAACAAAGAATGATTCAAAGGCTCCACAACCTGCCCTGTAGTGAGTCTGACGGAGGTTTATGTGAGATAGGGCTAAGAAGTAGCCTGACCTTGCTCTGCAAGGAGAGCCCAAAACTAGAGAGGGCTGCAGAATAGAGCATTAAACAGCAGCTGGAGATCCAGTGGCTGGGCACTGAAACGCCGCTCACTTGGGTCCCAGTGGTTCCAGTGAGAGTGCATGACCATGGGAACAGCTCAGCTAGGGAAATGATGGACTCTCATGTCTATAACAGTGCACGTCTTTCTAAAACACTGGCTCTGGCCCAGACAGGGCTGTTGGGCTCACTGCAGGAGTCACAGGCTGAGACAAGAAGCTGTGTTACACGCCTGGGCTCAGGCTGGCTGGTTTTAATGGTCCCTTCCTGCCTAAACAGCTAGCCTTGAAGTGTGAGGTTTCCATCCCTACTAATTCTCTGCTACCATCAGCTTCTCTGGTGCTGGATATTCTTGTTATTCAGATAAACCTCCAATCCAGCCAACTCTTACTAAGTTCTTAGCCCTAATGGCATCATGTAGCAGTGAGTTCCCCCAGTAATTACATGTTAGGGGAGGTATTTCTGGATCAGTTTCAATTTCTCTGAGACATGCACACCTCCAGAAACCTGTGAGGGATAACTCATTGATGCCTTTAAAGCTCTAGGAGATCCCCAGTGGGGCATGTGAGGTTGAGGCAGGGGTGTTCTGCAGCTTGGTGTCTCTAGCAGTAGGTGCAATGAACACGAAGCACAGATGTGGAGCCCTCCACAGATCCTTCTCTGGTTTGAGGAGGGAAGGGCATGTTCTTGGCAAGCCGTCACCATACAATGTGGCATATTCCAGTGGACTGAAATGGCTTAGTGCCACCACAGGAGAAACCTCTGCACCCCCAGAACAGCACTGCACCAGCCACATCAGTTGGCCCCTCCCTGGCCCATATTTGAACCAGCTCCTAAATCACCAGGAAGAATGAACATTGCTAATTCTTAGCAGGCCAGCAGTGCTGGAGGCTCGGATAGAGAGCAGGGCTCCGTGGAGCTGGGCACTGCATGGACATACAGAACGAGAAACCTTCTCTGCCCTGCAAAGTGTGCTGCCTGAACAGACAGCAGGCAGCACCTAAATTACCTAGCTCCAGCACCTCAGTAAAGCACAGCTGCTTGATGTGAGCTTGGCAGAGCCGCACTGTTCACAGTCTCAGTTAAGGGGCTGCTCCCAGAGTTTCTCTAACCTAAAAAAACCCAAAGAGCACTTAAAGACTAACAGATTTATTTTTTGCACGAGATTTCATGGGAGAAAATCCCACTTTGTCAGATGCTTCGAAGATGGGGGAGCCCTCTGATGAAGTAGGATTTTCTCCCTTGTAAGTTTGTGAAAAATAAATCTGTTAATCTTTTAAATGTCACATGACTCCTTGGTTTTTTTGCTGGAGTAGACTAACACGGCTGCCCCTTTGGAAATTGGCAAGATGCAAGCCTCTAACCTAAGCCAACCACTGTTTGTGGCGGGAGGGTTCGAGCCGGCCATGGGTGGCAACGTACCCTTGGGGCTGGCCCTGCAGTTTGAGGCACTGCCTACGGCCCACGAAAAGTGGCAGGGTGCCCTTGGCAGGCTGACATCTCCCAGCCCTTCGCGGGTGTCCTTTTCCAGGCTGTGCCCTCCGTGCCATTGTCTGTGGGTGTTAGGAGCGGGCTGGAATGCATGGCCCCTGCTTTAGGCACCGACAGGGCTAAATGGATGCCAACACCATGTCCCCTGCCATGCTCCCGCTGCGGAGTTTGCTGCCCAGCACTGCTGCCTGGCTGGTGAAGCCTATTCCGTGGATAATGGGATGCTTTGCCACTGCTGCCTCCATTTATTCCTTTTCTTGGCAAGCTGTGTACTCTGCGATGTTGGTCCTGGCCCTGGATCTTGGGCTTGTACCAAGCCAAGCTGGTGGACGGCTCTATGCCTCTTCTGAGCAACACCCAAGTGTATTTATGCTATCTATGCTTAAAATGGCCCGCCAGCCTCCCTGCAGCCTCAGGCCTCCTCAGCAAACCCATCTGAATTAGCACAATTCGCAGTGACAACCCGGCCCCAACTGAGGTTCTTTGGCCAAGATACAGTCCCCCTGGGGCCATGGGTTAGTGCCCGTTCTCTGGGCGGGAAGTGGGACGCAGTAGCTCCACAGACAGATTAGCGTTCTAGTAGCATGGTGTCCTCAACAGCCGGGCACTGACGGCAGCACACTGATGGGAGCTGAAACCCAAAGGAGCCAGGATCTGCACCCACAGGAGAGGAACGCAAAAGTGGAGCTGAGATCTTCACCAAACATCCGGGACTCCTCCAGCTTCAGAGATGTAATCAGCTGTCCCTGAAGGCCATGCTCAGTGCATCATAGGCAAGTGGTGCCCAGTGTTGGGTTTATGGATCACTAGTGGTACACATGGGATCGTGGGGCCTGCAGAGTGGAAAAGCAAAGCCTGCTGCGTCCTTCGCCATGCAGCCAAAGTTAAAAGCCAGCCTCCGAGCACCATTCAAATTGGGGCCTGACAGCCAAGCTCCTGGCCTCTATTCAGACCTTGCTCTAGCCTCGTGGTGTGCCCAAGCTAAGAGCAGAGGAGTTTTGCCTTGGTAACTAGCACTGGGAAACCCTAGTGTGCACAAGTGAGATGTAGTTAGCAGGTTCAGGAGGACTTAGCCCCCTTTTTCCTTGTCTTTATGTTTGAAAATAGGGGTGTTCTTCCTCTGGATTAGCTCCAGGGAGGTAAACCCCAGCGTGGACAAGGCACTTGGCAGTTTCACGTGAATGAGCTGGGTCTGTAACTAAGTCACTTGACAGTACATCCTCCCTTGTCTAGGGACCTTCCCTCATGGCTGTTGAGATGATCTGTGCAAACCCCATGGCAGGAAGGGCAGGAGGCAGAACACAACCACCATGCCCATGTCCAGCAGCTTTAACCTGCAGTTCCTGGAGCACTTTGAAACCCAGCTAACCTGAGCCCTCAGAGGAGCCAGCCCCCAGAGCATATGGCATAGCTGAGGTGTAATAAACTTGCCCCAGCTCACGCAGATTCCCTGGCCAAACCAGCCTCTGGCCCAGGATTCTGAGCTCTTCCTCATGGGCCCGAGCCATCCGCCCCAAGCCTGACCTATTTCAGCTCCTGCTCCCTCTCCGTCACGGGTAGCAAATGAAAGATCTGGTTGTGCTGCGGGGGGCTGAAGCCTGGGCAGCCTGGGATTCTCTGCTCCCAGCACCATGCTCCCAGAAACGAGCTCAGCCTGCAGCAGTGCAGATTGGCCTGCATGCTGCTGTACAGAGCAGTCGCCTAATGAGAAGAATATGGCTGCTAGTTAGCAGAGGGGTGTGTCCTGCGGGCTAAAGCGAGATAGTTAAACGGCGCTGATTGAAGGTGGAGGTGAGAGGGCAGCCCCATTAGGCTGGGTAGCATCAAGGGCTCTGTTTGATATGGCACTTCTAAGCGCCCAGCCAATGTCAGTGGTCTTGTTGAGGTTTTTGTGGGCCCAAGACAGGAAGGATAAAATCTCTGGGAATGAGTTGTTACTATTATTATAAAGTGTGGGTTTTTTTCACTGCTTCACCCCCTCCTTTTAACCGTTTCCTGATCATTATATTTTAAACTTCTTCAAGGGAATGAACCAGGGCTCTGCCTTCCCCAGGAGAACTGCTCAGAGTTTTCTCCTGCGCCTGGGCCGTGGCTGCATCCTCTCAGTTCTCTGATTACAGATCAGGGGAGCAATTAGTGGTTCAGATTATGCTAGGGCAAATTCTTTGTCTCAGAAACACAGCTTACGAGTTGCAAAAGAACCTAATGGGCTGGTGCCGTCCCTGCTTGAACAGCTTGGGCTGAGAGGATTTGCACCTGCTGCTCTGCCTGTTTACATGGACCGTCTACTACTTATGTTCATGAAGTGGCTCCATGCATGAAAGTGGCAGCCTGGCCAGGACCCCGTTTCACAGAAGTGTGTGGCTTTGCTAAGCCGAGCACCGAGAGCCCCACTTGGAGCAAGGCGAGAAGGTGCCCTCCCCTCCCACTCTGAAAGGCCTGACTTCCTAATCAGATTTGTAGCCAAAGCCCAGGGTCTCGGGTGCCTTTTGAGCCGAGTGACAATCTCCTTTATTTACTCTAATGGATCTCAGTTTGAAATGTTAATTCCTCCCTGCAGAAAATGTCTTTTCAGGATGAGTTGCCCATCAAAGTGTTGAGCACATCGATCTCCGTCAGCAGTCGTGGGGGCCTGTTTCTGTCCTTCCCCTGCCTCCAGAGTGCTCATGTCAGAGATGGAGATCAGTTGGCTCTTTCCTTCCCTTTCAGTGGGGAAAACAGACTTTGGGAAGGGCAGCTTCTTGTGCCAGGGAGCCGGCTGCATGAGCTCCCTCGTGGAGTCACTCCCCTCAGTGCACCATTTCTAGGTCCTTAGGACTGACAGACCATCCATGCTGCACCGGAGGGAGGGTACATGTTGTGCTGGGAATGGTCAGTCTGACCATGATGCCCTTGCCTGTGGAGAGGTCCCGCATATCTAACACACCACATTTCTCTCCCACGCTCATCGTAAGTTTTTCATTTCAGTGATGCACCATTGGAGTTGTGGTTTCTGGGAGCAGTTTGGGTCTGAGCGGCCCAGTGTGGTTTCCCAGGGACTGACTGGTCTTCCTCACAGGTGTGGTGGCCCAGCTTTGGAGCAGGCTGACCAGACCATGTCCTCACGTCCTCTGCCCCCCCTCAGGAGAGACAGGTGGGTCCAGGCCTCTCCCCTGGGTGGCTCCGTCCACCACCTCAGCTAGGAGCCGCTGCTGCTTCTCTGCTGATTGCTGGCGCGTCTGGTAGGACAAGGTGCTTTTCCCATTTGGTCCCTGATTGTGATTTGGTGCCGTTGGACTGTCTTTCCTGTAGGAGGGTTGTCGGGGGACTGTACAGGCCGGGTGTGTCTGAGTGGAACACGACACCAGCCTTCCCCCATACCCACGTGCATCCTCTGAGGTCTCCTCTGCACAGAGACGTGAGCTTAAAGCTGCTGCAGGGTTGAGGCGCAGAGGCGGAGTGTGGTGTGTGGCCGGATGCTGTGGAGGGGCCTCTTGCCCATGGCTCTCCCACACAGGTGATCCTTGTTAGGCCCAAGCAGCAGAGCTAGTGGGGAGCAAGTTCTCCAACTTGGGGTGGCTGCTGGCTGGTGCAACCCCCACCTTCCCATGCAGTCCCGGGCCCACCTCAGCATGGGGCATTGCAGCTCAGATGTTCGAGACTCATCCTGTGTGCTGCGGGAGGGCTTCTGTGTGCGTGTCTCAGGGTGTGCCTTGCCTATGCTTGCCTGCTCCCGTGACGGCTTTGCATCTCCTGTGGTCTGGGTACAGAGTGGAGCCTGCACTGGAGGCCCAGAGAGAGCCGGGCAGTGGAAGGGGTCAGTCGTGGATGTGGGGGATCCTAGTGCAGGTGGCCACTCTCCCTTCTACCTTCCTTTGTGCAGGGGGCTGGGGAGCCAGGGGTGAGGGGAATGGCAGCCCAAACTGGGGAAGTTTCCTGCTTGCATCCTTCCTGGGGAAATCAAAGGACCCATTGATTTCATTCATGGCTGATCCTTCAGGTTCTGGGTTATAACCAGCATGTGCCCAGGGGAAGGAGGGTGCAAAGGGAAAGGCTGATAATCATGGGGTTGGGCTGAGCCAGTGGGACTGAGCATGTCCCTCTCTCTCCAGTGCTTCGACCACGACTCCTGCCCTCCATGGAGCCGATTCGGGGTGGGGGTGGGGGTGGGGAGTGCTGTGCTCCCCTCCCCCCAACAGGGCGCACCTCAGGTCCTCAGCACATCTGCTGGGGCAGTGGGGCAGGAAATCCCATGGAGGTGGGCTTCTCGTGTCTGCATTGTGATGCCTTCCCATCCTGCTCTGGTCACTGTCAGGTCCTGCCCGCCGACAGGCACATAGACCTGCTCTGGTTACACTGTGCCCGTGGCTCAGTTCAGCAGCCGGGCACGCAGGCAATGCTCCCACCAGCCCAGGGTCCCTGCTTCCCAATCCTGGGTTCTTTCACTCTGCTCTGTTCTCAGCACACATCCCTGCGCACCTGCCCCACTAACAAGAGAGCAGGGTGTCTCATGGCAGGGCAGGGCAATTCTTGCTCCAACCCTTCCCCAGCACCCAGGGAATGTGGGTCTGGACTCACTCAGCTGGGTTACATGTGTCTACCCGGGAAAGCCTGGTTGGAGATGAGCACTTGGCACTGGGCCCTGCCAGGCAGCTGTGACAGCCTGGGGCCAGTCCCCGGGCCACCCTTGTGCTCTCCATACACCAGTCTGGCCATTCCAGATAGACAGCTTCATACTACGGCAGAGGAGGCAGGCTAAGTCTGTCCCTCTCGAGCCAGGACCCTCACAGATGGACAGGAAGGTCCTGTGAGGTGGTGTCTCTGCTGGGCCCAAATGGGCAGTGGGGTGGGGGAAACAATGAAATCCTTGCTTAGAGTTGGCCAGACCGAAGCGTGGAGCCCCTCTTGTTTGCCCGTATTGGGACTAGCAAGAAGGACCCATTGCCACCAGACCGTGCTACAGTCGCCAACGCTTGATGCTACAGTGCAGCTCAGAACTGGGGGTGCATGATCCAGGCCATGGGGATGCACTGTGAGCTGGGCTGCTCACCACATGGCCCCATGTTGACTCTCACCTTGGCCCTGGCCCTCCCTGCCTATGTGGTAGGGGTGATGCACCATGGAGCTGTGAGCAGATGAATCAGTATGTGCTGCCCGCTGCTGGCTCATGGTCCTGTCTTCCAGGACGCCACCCAGGACACCCCCTTGTAGTCAACCCCATGATCACATGCAGATGTGGCTCTGGTTTGTCAACGCCCCACTTGTCACACTAGCGGCTGCCGTGGCCTCCTGCCACCCGGGCTGCAATTAGGGCTTGATTGATTGCCCCAAGTCAGTGTCTCCGGCGCAGCCTCGCGCAAGGGACGCTGCTAGCACCGCTGTGTGGTGTCTGTTTAACAATAATTCCTAATCTCCTTTGGCGGGGGGGGTGGGAATTGGAGATAAATGTTAGCTCATTTCTTAAGTAATTAGTTACCTCCTCATCCCCGGGTTGTAATTGTGAACAAGCTGTAATGTTTAATTAGTGTGTAAATGAAACCCCAATTTCATAATGGCTGCAGTGACAGCACTAAGTGAGACGGGCACAGACGGGCCGCATTGTTTCAGCGGGAGATGAAGCTGTCGCCCAGCAAGCCGAGCGTCTCTGGGAGAAAATGGAAATGATAAACGAAGTGAGGCTAATTAGCAAAATCATACAGGCCCCACTGATGGTTCTCATCAAGGGGAGGTAATGAAGCGGGCGGGCCGAGCTGAGAGGGGATTAATTGGAGCTGATTCCTGCACACTGGGAGATGCAGGGAGAGCGGCCAGCAACAGCACAAACTTTCTGCTGGACGTTTTGCACCTTCCTGCCACTGCTGGGCCCAGCTCTCCCTGGGCTCCAGAGTGACCCCTCTCCAAGGGCGGACCCCAAGCACAGTCAGAGCTGGCTCTGGCATGGAGAACTGAGCGGCTGGGAGCAATGGAAGCTGGAGGGGCCAGTTGCTCAGTGAGGCTGCGGAGGGTGGGAGGAGGAGGGGAGAGGGATGCTGAACTCTGCCCAATGAGGTGGAACTGATAGATGCCAGCGAAGGGCAGTGGGGGTACCTCTCCCTGAAGCCCCTGCATCTGGGCCCTTGGCAGGCCATCCTGTGGCTGGCAGTGTGAAGTTCCTTACAGCTGAGCAGAGTCCCATGGGGAGCTAGGAGGGCTCCATGCCTTGACTTCTGAGGGCCCCTATCCATGTGGGATGTGGAGCCCTCCCATGACTCTCCGTCTGAGCAGACAGGGGTGCTCTGACTACAGCTGGGGGAATCCAGGGTCATTGCAGGACTGAGCTGTCTCTGATGGAGCCTGAGAAGAAATGCCCTTTCAGCAAACGCTGGCCTGGCCCCCGCTCGTGCTCCATTACTCACTGACATTTCTGGGAGCGCTCACACCCTCCAACGCCCTGTAGCCTGGGTCCCGATCAGACTCAGCCCCTCCTCGCCAGAGATGTTCTTCCCTGCTGGCTGAACCTGCTGTGCCCCTGCCCCATGCCTGTCCCCACCCCAGGGGACCCGTTCAGTGCCAAATGGGAGAGGAGAATGAAACTGCTGGGTTTGTTTTGCTTTGTTTGTAGGGGCTGGAGCCTGACTGCAATTAGGGTCCTGGCTGTCTGAAGAAGGGTTTGTCTAGAGGTTATGGTGCAGAACTCAGGTCTGGGGAGGCCTGGCTTCGGGTCCCAACTCTGCCTCTTGGTGACTCAGTTTCCCCAGGGTCCTGTGGCACAGGTCTCTGGATTCTGAGTACCACTAGAATCAGGTTTCCCTTGCATGTGGACAGTCACTTTAAACTCCCAGACCCCCAGTGCCTCAGCCCTCTCCCCTGCGAAGTAATGAGACTTTTCCCTAGGCCTCCGAGGCCTTTAAAGAGGGGCTGAGGAATATTATTTATTCAGTTGTTTACAGAAGCGTTTGATCAGGAACAGTTCTTCACTGCCAACCTGCTGTGTATTATTCATTGCAATAATCTCCGCAGATTGTGATAAACTGTAACGGCGCTGGGGCAGGCTCTCCACTCTGCTGCCGCTGCACCCGGCTCTAAAATATCGGCAGTTGTGCTCATAAATCTCAATTTACAAGTGGGCCTATTGCACGGGGACTTATAGTTATACTAATGATTACTTCTGTGTCTTATTTTTCATGTTGCAACAGAGTAATAAATTTTTAAGAACAGGCTGGGCGAAGTGTTAGCGAAGCTCGGTGTGTTCGTTTCAGCAGGAAGCCACTGGCAGCCGCACTGGGCCCACTCTGGGAAGATCCAGCTGCAGTACGTCCCCACCACAGCACTTTGAGGGAGGCCTGGATACAAAGGCGGTGTGGCTTGGTGGGGACAGGCACCATGCAAGCTGGTTCTGTTCCCTACTCTGCTGCCAGCATGCTTTGTGGTCTTGTCCCGGCTCTGTGCCTCAGTTTTCCCACTGGAAGATCACAATCCTGACCCATCTGCCTGGTGGGTTTCTTTGCTGCGTTAATTGTTGTCTGTAACCCCTGTGATGGAAGGCACCAGAGAGGAGCGGTGGGATGTGGTTGTAAGTATTAAGTGTCCAGGATGGTTAGTGTTTGGATCCGTTCCCCTGGGGAGGAGCTCTTTCTGCCGTCCTTACTGTCAGGACAAGGGCTTCCCCTGCGGTTATGGGCTGTTCCTGCTTCAAGTAGTGATAGGCTTTTAGAGCTGATGCGGCCTTGACACAGTAACAGCCAAGTGACTAGCTGGGATTTTTCAAGTGCGAAGCGTGGTCTTGGGTCCCAGGGATGGGGAAAGAAGCACAATCTTTGCAGCCAGGCCTGGGGTGCAGTGATGGTCCCTCAGCGATTCTCACTGGTCTGAGATCTAAGACGCTCAGCATCTGACGGACGCCTCCGTTCAGAGACTTGACATGGTGATGCACAGGGAGCCTAAAGACAGGGATTTTTTTCAAAGTGGCCATTTAGAGTAGAATTATAAATACCCAGCCCCCTTGGCATAGTACATTGCTGCCAATAAAAGCAGGTTCAGTGAGCTGAAATCCTGGCTTCCAGATTCCCTTGCCAAGGGGCTTGGGAGAGCTACCTTGCCCCATGGGGCTGGGTCATGGCCCCATGAACCGTTTCCGCCAACACCCGCATCACTACAGGGTTCCACTGTTAGCTTTTCCCCACCGGGTTCTGCTGACACGGCCCAGTGCTCTCTGGTTCATTTATGTGAGCACATTTCACCCTGATTTTAAAAATCTGGTCGAATGATTGACTCCTGTCCCAGATCACAGCGCAGGCAGAGCTGATGTGCTGCAGCAGGTGTGGGGCATGGAGCAAGGTGGCAGGTTGGGGTCCTTGGCATGGCCACTGAAAAGACTCCTGGTCCTTCAGCCTGTTCTGGGCACCAGGGCCCAGATACAGCCTCTGCTGCACATCCCAGTGCTGGGACTGAAGCAGGCAGCAGGGGCTGGCATTGGGTGACGAGGAGCTGCAGCATTTCAGCCAAGCTGTCCTTTGTACAGGTGGGTCATTGCCACCATTCAGCAAAGGCAGCTGCAGCCACAAGCCAAGTGACCAGGTTTAGGGACAGGGTGGCAGGAGGGCCTGGCACATCGTCCTAGGCTTGCCACCCACTGTCTCTTAGTGCAGTTGCATCTGGCGGGCAGGAGGGCTCAATCCTGGAGTGAAGTGGCCTGGTGACTGTGGCTGGCAGCTGGCAGCTGGATGCCAAAATGCAGGGCAAAGGCAGGCCCAGGCAGGTGTGAGCGTTGTGGCATCATGGTGTAGTTCCTCTCTCCTCCCCATTGCTGTGTCACCCACAGAGTCAGGGTACCTGGGCAGGGTTGGCTCCTAGGACAGTGTGGTAACCCTGTGCACACCAGCACGGTTCTGGCACCTCCACACACAGCAGCTGCCCCTTGCCACCCTGGCTGTGCCAGGGCTTCTGGGAGTGACGGGAGGAGGGCGGCTGTCCAACCTTGGGGCCAGTCTCCTGTGGGGCCCCTGCATAGCTGATAACTGAGCTGCCTCCCCCAGGCTTGCTGTGGGTTGTGCTGCCTCTGCACCCAGCCCTGCTTTAATCTGGTCCCCTGGGAGGTGAGGGCCACACCTGACAAACGGAGGGGCTGGGAAGGTATCCAGTTTTGCTACATAGGAAACAAACATTGTTCCTTAGGTAGAGGTGGGGCTAGAGATCATAGGAGCCGGTGGGGGAATGGGGGGATGAGGAGGAGCCACCAAGGTGCTCAGCTCTGGAGCAGGCTTCAGGCTTGGCCAGCATCACAGTGTCTGTAGGAAACGCTGGGAAACTGTCCTCTTCCCAAGGGCCTTTGCACCAGGAAAACAATGCTTGCAGCACTGAGCTGCGCCCCCCCACCCGGCTTCCCTGAACCTCACCACTGACTCCTCCACCGCTTCCCCCAAGCTCCTGCACTGATCCCCTGCGAGCCCTGAGCTCCATGCTGGGAAGCAGCGACTCTGGAAAGGATTCGGGGGTCATAATGAATGCTCAGCTAAATGTGAGCTCCCAGAGCAGCCAGAAGAGCAAATGGGATGTGTAAGCGAGGAAGTCAAGTGGGAACAGAGAGGTTATTTTACCCTCAGCGTTTGGCACTAGTGAGACAGCTGCTGGGATTGTGTCCAGGGCTGGTGCCTAAAATTCAAGGATGCTGGTAAATTGGAGAGGGGTCGGAGAAGAGCCAGGAGAATGATGAAAGCCTGCCATCTAGTGAGAGACGCAAGGAGCTTGATTTATCTTGCTGTACTAAAGAGAGGGGGAAAGGGTGATCTGGTTTCAGAGTGTTGGGGAGCAAATATTCACCAGTGAACTGTGCAGTCCAGCAGAGAAAAGGCCTAACACAATGCAGTGGCTGGAAGTTGAAGCTAGATGACTTGAGACTGGAAATAAGGTGTAAACATGGCAGAGAGAGTGAACGAGTCTGGTGGATTCGCCACCATGGGCAATTCTAAAGTCACAACTGGGTGTTTCCCTTGCCCATCTGCCCTAGTTATGAGGGGGCAGCTCTCTGGCTTCTGTCACAAAGGAGGAGAGCCTGGATGGTTACAAGGAGCCTTTCTGGCCTCAGACTATGGGAGCCACATAGCCTCAGAGACATCACATTTAGAAGGGACCGTCATGCCCACTTCTCCTGACCTCCTGCAGGACCAAACCAGTATGAGCTCAAGAGCTAACCAGGATACACTGACCAGGAACAAACAGAGGGTGGAAATGAAGAGACGGTTTGTAACCCTCAGCGGAGTGAGGACCTGGACCAGCCTCCCCATCAGAGTAAATGGGGCAAACAACAGAACTGGCATCAGGCTGAATCTTGGTATGTTTGTGGTCAGGCTGTATGGCAGACCTGCCCGTGACAGCAGGCCAGTGGGTTTGATGACCCAGCGATCACGTCCAGTTCAGTCATGTTGCCAGAGAGCAGAGAACTGGCCGCAGAATTCCTGCCTTGAGCCCACTGCTTCTCATGGAGCTTGGGCATGTCTTGTAGAAAGACATTAAATCCTTGCTTTACTGTCTTCGAATGCTGGCGAAACTGCCCAGCCCTGTCCCAGGTAAGCTGTTCTATTACTTAGCTCCCCTTTGGTGGTGGTCTTGCTTCTAGTCTCAGTTTTCTGCCTTTGGTTTCCAGCCATTGGTGGCATGTCTTCACTAGCTTAGAGACCTCCACTACCAGAAACGTCCTCCCCTCAAAGTGTTTGCAGGCTGTGATTTCATCATGTCAATTTTAAAAGGGATAGCCGTGTTAGTCTAGTCCAGTGAAAAAACAACAAGGAGTTGTGTGGCACTTTAAGACCAATAGATTTATTTGTTGCATGAGCTTTTGTGGGAGAAGATCCCACTTCCTCAGATGCTTCG
>ML682035.1:2217732-2262345 GCA_007922195.1 Podocnemis expansa | reverse complement strand
AAATCTGTTAGTCTTAAAGTGCCACACAACTCCTTGTTGTGATTTCATCAGCCTCACTCAGCCTAGTTAGTAAATCGTAGATCAGCAGGGTGATCGATGCAGTGGGAACTCTTGTGGGTGGCAAGAAGCATGGGTGCTAGTTCCCAGCATTCATGGCTTGTGGAGCAGTGTCTGGCCAGCAGAGTGGTGCTGGGAATCTCACGGATGCCACCTAAAACACATAGCCTGTACAGCTTTTGGGGGTCCTCCTTGGGATTTGCACTGGGGAATCATCCTCAGCGGCTGTGGCCACTGGAGTCAGTGTGCTTTGGGTACTTGGCTGCGTTAAAGTGTGAACTTCTGTATGCGTGTAAATACATGGGCCGGGGTGTGCCACAGCTGCTCTTTGCCTAAGGGAATCCGTTTTGCTCATCTGCCTGTTGCTATCCCTTGCTGCTGAAAGCGTGCTGGGGTATGGGCAGGAAATGGGCTGCTGGGAAGCTTTGTCGAGCTATGCAGACCAGAGAGGGCTGCAAAGTCCTTTGCGGCCACAGATCAGCTCATGCATGTTACAAGAGGCACTCAAACTGGTGCGTGGTGTAGGATGTATGTGTCCCTTGGTTAGAACAGGGGAATTGCTCAGAGGTTTGTGCACTGTTTGAGAGGAAGGTTTGCAGAGGAGAAGGTCAAAGAAGAAAATTGGAGCTGAATCGAATCGATGACAGAGGGAGAGATGAGAGAACGTCCCCAGTTAATTGCAGTGGTGTTGGGAGGGGGGGAAAGCTGGGTGCCCATGACCATCCCCCTGGAGAACTGAGCTCACATTCTCCATTCCTAATGTGAAATCGCTGCAGTGTTTGGTTGATTATGGGCGCAGGCCCAGACAAGCGGGGCACACTGCAGGTCAGAATGGGGGATTAGGGCAAGTTCAAGGTCTGGTGTAGCAGGGAAAGGCTGTTGATGAAGACCAAGATGCATTGGCAGAGTTGTGTGCAGGGGGAAGAGATTTTGGAATAGGAAAGTGTCACAGATAAGACAGAGGAGCGTTAGCAGAGCTGTGTGAGAGACGCGAGGCTGTCTTATGTCATAACGGCCACACGGGGTCAGAGCAGTGGTCCATCTAGCCCCCTGTCCTGTCGTTTTCAGTGCTGAGGGAATGAACAGTTCAGGTCGTCGTCAAGCGATCAGTGTGGTTGCTCCTTGTGGCTCTGGAGCGCTAATCTGAGCCAGTTGCTTTATAGCAGTTACCCACAGAAAACGGTGTTAAAAGAACAGCATCAGGATTGCAAAGACGAGCACCAGAAAGCGAAGGCAGGCCAGAAGTCTGCATCAGGACCAGTCACTAATGACATAGCACATTGTGTGCTTGCCACAGGAGCCCCTGCTCAATCTGTGTACAGGCTGAGCAGGTGAACAGCATGTCAGCGTTTCTTCTCCACAGGGCTCTGCGTGGCTCCAGGCTTTACTGGCGGTAGCTCTTCTAATGCCACTCTGACGGCACAGCTACCCATTTCCTCACTGGCTTTGAAGTGGCACTCAGCCCTGTAGTGCCTTGGGACGTCACAATGTGATGGAGACCCCAGAAAAACCTCTTGGATCCCCTCTGTCCACAGCCAGTCAGGACTCTGCTACGGTGGAGTCTCCTCCCGTCCAGCACCCGGGTCTCCATGCTCCATGCAGCCAGCTCCCAACTCCGAGTTCAGTGGGTCTGATCCTTGCTCTGTCTGGTCTCCCTTGGGGGGGTTCCTGCCTCCACGAGGGTCCCAGCCGTCCCAATCAGCAGCGACTCTCAGCCAGTGTGGCAATCAGAGGGTTTATTAGCCAACAACTTCATACAGCAGCAAAGACAGTTGGTATCAGCATCACCAGAACAACCAGAAGTGAAACCCCCAGAGGATTAGGGCTACACCCCAGGGCAGGGTCCTGTCTCTTGGACCCTCCATTTCCCTACTAGCTGCTCCTTCCCCCTGGTCCTTTGTTCCCCTCCTCGCTCTGCCCCCCTCTCTGCCCCCTGGCCTAACCATCTGAATCCAGTGTGACCAGCAGGGGGGTCCCAGGTACAGGCTCCCTAAACACTACCCCCCTGCCCACTAGTGGCTCTACCCCATATCACCCACCTGCGTCCCATCACCCAAATAGAAAAGAAAGAGGGTCAACACCCGTGTCTTCCCTTATTAACCTAGCAGAGGGTTCCCACTTCTCCACACACAGAAGTTAGTAAGTTCATTGGGAGTGAGGAGGTGTTATTACCCCCATTTTACAGGTGGCAAACCAAGGCACAGAAAAATTAAGGTCAAAAGTATCCACTAATTCTGGGTGCCCAATCTGAAACGCTTAGGAACTGATTTTTCAGAGCACTTGGCATTGTAGAGCATGACGTCTGTTTAAAGCACAGCCCCACTGAGCGTGCCCAGCAGTTCGGCAAATCAGAGCTGGGGTCCCAAGCTGGGCCCCAACAAGTGAGGAGCAAACAGCCAGTGAGCAGCTCTGGAAGTCTGGGTTAGGCGACTTGCCCAGCACCACCCAGGAACTCTGTGGCAAGAGCAGGGAAGAATCCAAGTCCCCTGGGCAGCTTTCAGCTCCCCTAACCAGGAATGCCCCCTTCTCCTCCTGCAGCCCCTGCCTCAATCACCGCACACCTCCCAACAAATGAGGCAGGGTCCTACCAACAGCAGCCTCCTTGGCTGCACAGGCCTGCCTGATCCCAGGGCACGGTCGGCCTGTCACTGAATGAGGTGGGGGGGAGGGGAGCATAGAAAAGTAGGTTGGGATCATGGAAAGAGCGGATCATAATTCATACGTGCAGGAGGCCAAATTAGGGCTGAGGAAGTAGGCTGAATTCTGGCATGTCTTAGTTTTTGAGTGCTTGACTTTGAAAACTTCCCAGTGTCTGGAGCATGTTTGTTGTGTGTCATGTAGGTTTCTAAAAAGCAAACTGAAAACCCAGAAATGCCATCCTCATCTTGACACCCCTAGGGGACACAAGCAGGGCTGGAACCGTTGGATCCACTGCCTGGACTTCCTTGACTTAGTAGTTGATATCAGTAGGAGGATGTTGTCCTCTGGGGACCATTAGAGGTGTGCAAGGCTTTGCTGGGGGTTGCTTGTATGTTTGCTGGCAGCAGAGGAATGGCGAGACTCGGGGATTCTGGGCTCTGGAGGGGAGTGTGCTTTAGTGGGCACAGACCCTTCTGCCCACTCCCCCCACGCCCTTCCCCTCAACCCGTCTCTCCCCATGTGTATGGGGCACTAAAGCTTCTCAGAGAAAAGGATACCAGAATTTTTTAGCATGGGCAAAAAGTATTTCTCGCTAGCCTCTTAGAAACACTCTTCTGTTTTGACTTAAATTAACATAAATAAATAATGCATCTGGAGTTGAAGCAGCCCACTTGCCTAGAAAATTTCAGCCTGAACCGTTAAAGTTTGGTAAAGTTTCAAGCCACAGAAAACAGGCTAGTAGAAAGGAATGTGTTAGAGATCCTTGAAAATAGGCAGCAATGGCCAACCTGCCCGCAATACGTGTGCCGGACTGGGCCACTGGAATTTTCAGGTTCCCGTGTCACCTGTCCTGTGGGGAGCATCCTGTGCTCTCTCCGGTGTCCGTGTACGGCACCTCCTGGCCGTTGCCTGGCAGTGACAGCGAAGGTGTGGTGTGTGTGGCCGGGCACTGCAGGCACCTCAGTCGCTGACCAAGCTGCTCTTGCAGAGTGCCAGCTTTAAACAAACACCCAGGGCAGGTTTGTTGCTCAGAAATCTGGTCATTAAGTTGGGAACATGCGTTTGACCTGAAAGCAATGGAGTGGTAGATGCAAGTAATTTGAAACTTGCGGCTGCCAACAGGATACTCCACTCTGTGTGCAGAGAAACCTGGCATCTGAGGAGTGTAAACAATGAAAACGAACAAAGAATGGTGAAAGTGATGTCCCATGTCACACACAGCAGAACACGGAACTGGGCACTGCTTGCTCGCTTGCGTCTGCTGTTGGCTCTTTAGTTAGAGCTTTGTGCAGGAGTAAGAAGCCAAAGGGGCAGCCTTGTGTCACTTCGTTAGACGTAGCTGGACAGTGTGCTTTTCACATGGATGCATCACAGTGCTCTACCAAGGAAGACCAGTGTCATCAGCTTCATTTCATGGAGGGGAAACTGAGGTACCAGGCTGGGACCCAGAGTAGCCAAGAGCCCTCAGGCTCTAGCATGCGGCTCTCTCCCAGCGGGGACGTGGCTGGTGCCCCAGCCCACTTTGCTCTTCCAACTTCCCTGTGCCAGAGGTGCCATGTACCAGCGAGATCCGTCGCATGGGCAGCTGTGCAGAGGGGACCCATCTGGTGCCCCCAGTTCAGCGAGAAGGTCCATTTTGCTCCCTTTCCTAGCCGACCAACTTGGCGCGCTCACACTGGTTGTGCCGGAGGGGCGGCACGCTCCAGCCTGTGTTCCAGGCAGAGGCATCAGTCCTCATTACTAATTAAAGGAAGCAGGAGTAATTGACGGCTGGCGGCTGGCGGGGGAGCCGATGTGATGAACAGCCTCTGTCCTCACACCGGGGCCGCTTGCTGAGAGCTACCTGTTAGCTACGGCTAAACAAACCTGAGTCATAATAAATGGGAGGGCTGCATGGCCAGGCATTAGCTCGATTAATGGAGATGCGAGAGAGGGCTCCCAGGATGGGGGCTGGAGTGAACATGGAGATGGGCTTCAAGGGCCGTGCTGTGCTGGATTTTCAATAGGCAGCTGCCCCTTTTCCTGCTTTGCTCTGCTTCTCCAGAGCACCCTGCTTCTGCAACTCGCACCATGCCATCCTGTGCTGTACCTGAGCTGGGCAGCCTCTCGAGGGGGAACCTGCAGAGGTCTCAATAAACGGGGTGTGTGCCCTCTTCTCCCCTGTGATGGATCCCCAGTGGTGGAGGGCTGGATGGCATCTCTGGCAGTCAGGCCCTGGTGTTACTGAAGAACTTGTGGGAGGTCCTGGAGAGGCTTGCTGGGAGCTCATGCCTGGACACAGAGGGCAAGGGGCTCACTCTGTGACCAAGGCATCCTTTCTCAGCGTTCGTTCTCAGCAGACATAAGGGACCCCCAGGAATTAAATCCCTCCCCTCAACTGCTGGCTTCTTGGCTCTGGTGATGTCGTTTCACAGTCGCTAGCCAGAGTCCCAGGCTCTGGCACTCTGTCCCCGTCCTCTTTGTGGCCCTGCAAGGGGGATGCTGGTGTGGACCACACTGAGGCACTTTGCCTGGCATGTTCCTGCTCTGCATGGGGCTAATGAGTCTCCAGGGAGCCCTGGCTGCCCTAGGTTGGCACCTGTCAGGCCAACAGACCCCAGGTCCCTAACACCAGACCAAAGCATTCAGCTGTGGTGCAACAAACGCATGGAGTAGGGCCTGTGTCGGTGGCGCTGTGCTAGGAGCTTGTGAGCCACGGCACGCAACATCTGAGTGATCCCTGCGTACTGATCCCATGGCAGGCTGCGACCTCGCTCCCTTGTCCATGCAGCAGGTAGGGCACTGCCCAGCAAGCCCCTGCTTCCCATGGTGAACCCAGTGTTAGGGGTATCAGCAGAGCTGGGCAGAGGAGCTCAGGGCTGGCCTACCAGGCAGGAGCTATAGGTCGGGAGTGAGGGGCACCAGCAGGGCTGCAGACCCAGTTGGGGTCTTTAGCAGAGCTGGGGGCAGGGCGCACGCACTGACCCCAGTCTTGGTGGCATGAAGTTTTAGTGCTTTGTAGGTACGAAAACTCCCTTAGTCGCAGCCTACCAGGGCTGATGCCCACACTCGAGGGTGTATTTGCCACTGGGCTTTACAGGCTACTTAATTCACCTTTCATATGACCACTGCCCACGAGATCTGACAGCATGCTGAGTGGGAGGTCTGTGACCGCACTGTCCTCTGGATGTGGGGCAGTGCAGGCTGAACAGGGCACTGCTCTGTGTGAAAAGCTGGTGAACGCGGCATGATGCTGGGGGAAGACACCTGAATCTAGAGATGCTGGCAGGGAGGCTGGGGAGCAGTGGTGCTTCCCGTGCCACAGGCCCAGCCACATTAATCATGCTGCCTGGGTTCCCCTTGCCCCTTGGAGGCAGGAGGCCATGTTCACCCCATGCCAGTGGGGGGCAGATGGGCGGGGTGCAGCCCCTCGACTGGGGGATATGAGAGAGGCTGGCGGCAGATCCAGGGAGCATGGTGCCCCCAGAGGTCATGTGGCAGCAGCCCAGAGTCCCCCTCCCCTTGCCAGTCTGTTGGTCCCAGGAACAGGCAAGCAAAGGTTCCCGTCCCTGTCTTTGTCTGCAGGTGAAGGACCCAGCGTTAGCACCAGCCCCCCCTTCTCCCTGCCCGGGCACCCCGACCGTGCGCTGATGGCGCCTGTGTGCCAGCTCTGTCTGGGGTGGAGGGGGCAGGAGCAGCTGTGGCAGAAAGACCCAGGGTTGTTAGGAGAGTGAGGGGCAAGTGAGGAGCTCTCTGTGCCTCCGCCAAGGCGCTCGCTGTCATCAGCTGTCTGGTCTCAGCGAGTGACTCTGCAGCCAGGGGCCTCTCCTCCCCCCCAGTGACATTTGACTAGCCCCCCCTGTGCCCAGCACTGGGAGGGGGGTCAGGCTCTGCTTGCTATCACATCGCCTCCATCTTATCGCACAGTAATTTGATGATAACAAATAATCCGAGGCTGGAAAGGAAACATGTGTAGTGGAGGGAAGATTGAATGCCGTGGCTTGCGCCCCGGGGCGGTGGTTGAGACAGACATCCGTGTCCTTCTCTTTGACATGCTGTCGTGCGCCTGCCCTGGTGAGCGTTGCTGCCCGTGGAGAGGGGAACCGAAGGAGGGGTTCACTGCCAGCCCCAGGGCACCAGCTCATGAAGTGAGGGAGCCTTCTCCGGCTGCCGGCTCAGGGCAGGTACCACAGCATGCCCCAATGCCAGCCGCTCAGCCAGGCAGGCTGGGTGCTGGAGCTGCAGCATCGAGTCCCAGGGGAGCTCTCTTGGCTGGACAACTGCACTGAAGTGTCCGTTCTTGGGCCCTGGCCCTGTAGGACAGCAGCTGGGCATTGCTGCTTAGGGTGCTGGCAGAAGGAAATGTTGGCTGCCCAGCCCCTCCTGTGGGGCAGAGCTGGACATGGGGAGCCAGCAGCAAAATGAAATGGCCCCTCCCAGAGCCATGAACTTTGTAGCTGGCTGAGCCAGGCTGGCCTGGCCTGTCCCCGCTAGCATGGGCAACTGGAAGGAAAAGGCACCTCAGCGAGCAGGGTGGGGCTGGGAAGCGGGTGCTCTCTTCCCGTGCCAGGGCTGGCCCCAGGGGCAGGGGCAGCTTCAGGTCTTCCATGTCCCAGGGGGCTCATGGTTGTCGCTGGGTTGTAGCCCTGTCCATAGCAAGCCTGGCATCTCGTGAGAACCCACCAGTAGCCACTGAGCTCCTGGCGCTTTTCCCACCAGTCAGTATTTTATGTGCCAGCCTGGCCAGCTTCCCAAACCCTTCATTCCATCCTGCTGCCCCTGTCCCTGGCACTTCATCCCCCTTGTCCCGGTCCTTAATGGTTATCTCCTCTGCTTCCGTTCTCAGCTCTGCCAGTGCCCCTCACTCCCCACCCACAGCCCCTACTAGCCCAGCCCTGGGATCCACCCCCCAGCTCTGCCACTGCCCTTCAGTCCTCACATCCTCTGGTTGGTGGAGCTGCATTATTCCCACTTTATGAACAAGGGCATTCAAGCACAGAAAGGTGACACAACTGCCCGTCTCACCAGGGTCAGCGTCCTGCCCTGTTCACACTGCAGGCCCTAGAGATGATTCCCCAGCGTGACTCCCCTCTTGGGTGGGAGGCAGGTGGCCTGGCGTGGCCTGAGGAGACCTTTCCCTGTCCTGCGCTGTTCAGTCAGCCTCAGGCCTGGCACCATGGGATGGGAGTTTGGTTGACCCATGGACCAACCCCCAAAAGACAGGATAGCCCAGCTAAGTGGGCTCTTTTCCTCGTCTGCCCTGCTGTCCTGGCAGAGCCCCAGTGCCACGCCGGTGACTTCGGCTTGGTGCTAGGGCCAGGGACTGGGCTGTCAGGGAAACAGAGACCCACAGGCGGCTCCATTTTGTGGTTCTGCTTCACAGCTCATTCCCTCAGCTGCGTTGCCAAATGCCTTTGTGAAGGAGTTGGTTATGGCCAGCAATGTGCCAAATGCCAATGCACTGCCACAGCTAGTCTCATTAATGTTCCCCTAGAGCCATTCGGGGCTGGCGGCTGCCAGCTCTGAGCTGTCACAGCCCCCGAATTCTCTCCTCCTTGCAGAAGGAGGTGCATGCAGAGGAAGGGCCTGGCTCAGCACTGGGGCTCCAGCCCAGCCTAGGCTGTGGGGTAGAACAGGGTGTCCAGCCCCTCAGCTCAGGCGCCCTCCCTATGGGCTCGGCAGGAGGGGAGTTGGCCGTATATCTGAATGGGCTCCAGCTTCATGCTGCCTCAGGCCCTCCTGCTCCGGAGAGATGAGCGCAGAGCTGCGTCCACAGAGCCAGTAGGGGCCAGACGTGATTGTGTCTGGCTGGCCACAGCCTGGAGGCCAGGGTGCCCCATGGCAGGCAGACCTAATCCCGGCCCTTCCAGGCGACATCCCAAAGCTGAATCACACAGAGCATTGCCTTGGTCCTGGGTGGATCTGGGGCCTCGAGAGAGGAGAAGAGACTTGCCCAAGGTCACCCAAGATCAGTGGCCCAGCTTGGGGTTGAACCCAGGTGTCCTGGCTCCTCCTCCCACACACAGGCCACCAGACGTGCTGGGACCCCACCTCGAGGTGACATCACTGCATGTGCTTCTCCTGCTGCTACTTTCCTGGCACTCCTCACCCAGGACCCCCACTGTAAGGGGAGCTGGCTAAGGGCTCTCCATGGGTCACATCAAGACCCCAAAGGTTCCCCTACCTGTGCTTGGCCTCTCCAGGTGCCTCCCCACCCTCCCCAGTGTGATTGCTGCACGTTGCAGTCAGGCTCCAGGGTCAGCGAGTGCCTTGAATCCCTCATGCTGGGCAGGATCCATCCGCTCCCCGTCACCAGATATGGCCGCTTGTCACTATTGGGTGGCACATGCAGGATTGTTATTATAGGGTCTCTTGCAGGCAGGGCTGCATGTGCTAATTTTGTTACCACCAGACTACTGCAGCAGGCTGAGTATGCGCAGGGTGGACTGAGCCTGCCCACCATGGTGGGTCATGGTGCAGTTGCTCTTGGGTTCGGTGGTGGGTGTTGGCACCGGAGAACTGGGGGTAGGCAAGCCACTTGTTATTGTAAGGTCCCTCCAGCAATGGCTGTCTGACTGTGTCCGGGCATGTGTAGTGCGAGGGCCTCCCACGGTTCAGAGGACCCCTGGGCTGAGGAGATGCAGGAAACATGAGAATGAAAGCAACCAAACCAGAAATGTGTAGCAAGTAGCTAGATGCATCTGTAGAAGGAAGGACTCGGGGCAAAGAGCAACTTCCTGTGGGCAGGGCTGGCTGCCCCCAGGTGCACAGCACTGCAGGCTCTGCCTGGTGCCCTCCAGCATGCCTGTGGCCTGAAGTTGGAAGTGTGTCCAGCTGTGCCATGTGCAGGCTGCTTCATCCAGGGGTTCTGCCCATGCCTGGCACCCTGTGCCAGCCCTTAACCCCCCTGGTTCATCCTGGGCGTCCTGCAAGGCCAGCGAGAGGGGAACACATAGAGATATAAACCAAGGCTGGCTTTGCTAAACGCGCCTGTTCAATACCTGCAACAAACAGATTAACCGGGGCTTTATCGGGGACAAGGGAAGGGAGAGAGTGTGATAATGGGCTTCAGCAAATCCTCAGGCTGTCACAGATTAGAAGAGCCGCAGCAGGGAACGTTATCAGACCTTTCCTCCCCCTCCCCACTTTGTCTCCTCTTTCCATCAGCTTTCTCCCGCCAATCTATTGTAGCTCGAGCCGGGGAGATACAAGGAGAAGTCGGTTTCAATCTGATCTGTGATTGGTTTTCCCAGCAGCTGATCTGTGTTGCTCTATCGATCCGGGAGCCTCCTCACCTTGTTTGTCTGCCCAGGAAGGTGGTGGTGGGGGCCAGGGGTGGCTGGGGGTTGGGGGAGAGTTGAATGGAAGCACACGAGCCCTTGGAACCACTTTAAACTTGATACATACCATTGATCTCCAGCCTGGAGCACAAAGAGGCCAGCAGTGCCGACGCGGGAGGAGTACGCGCCACTGGCCCTAATCAAAGGAGTTTAAATGACTGTGACCTTCTTGTTAAAGGAGAGGAATTGCTCTGGATAGGTAGCTGGGTTGGGAGGGAGCCGGTCACCCCCTTCTGGGGCAGGCTGGCATGAGAGCTGCCTGGCATGCTGCTGGTTTCCTCTCTGGCTGCTGGGGATGGTGCGAGTAACCACAACCCAGCAATAGGACTCGCACCCAAGGTTGGAGCTGGGTTCACGGATGTGGCTAACACTCTGGGGCCCTCCGCTGGACCGGGCTGCAGACACACAAAGCGGCGTTGTTGTTCCGTCCCGGCTGACACACTGGGTCCCTCTGGACTTCTCTGGCCATCATATAATCGCGGGCAGCCTCAGGCTTGTCTTGCCTTGTCCCAGTTTGTCTGCGGGAGCATGATGGGTGGGTGAAGGCAGGAGGCAAGTGGGATATAACAGGTAATGGGCCCGAGTGTGGAGACAGTGTTAATAAAGTGTGTTTCACTTTTAATTTTGACATATAATGTAATGATCTTTTTTAAGGCCCTATCATATTATCTGCATGACTAGATTATTGAGTCTTCATCATCTCCAGATAAATTTATGGCCAGGATGATGCTAGGAATTTATCATCAGTCAATAGAGCTCGATACTCTAACAAGGCGTGTAATAAGATATACATATTTAATGATCCAGCGTAAACCACCCTCACTGACGAGGGGGAGGTGGGAGCAATCCTTTCCAGCCATCCCCCTTTTGGAGAGAGCTGGCTGGGAAATGTCACTGCTCAGGGCTGCTGATGTCCCACCACCACCAAAACCCTCCCTGGAACCCACATGGAAGGTTTGGTGACGGATGTGACAGAAGTGGGATGGCTGCCCAGCAAAAAAAACAAGGAGTCGTGTGGCACTTTAAGACTAGCAGATTTATTTTTTGCATGAGCTTTTGTGGGAGAAAATCCCACTTCCTGTCCAGCACTGTGTGAGGGGTGAAGCACCCTGCGTACGGAGAAAGATGCATATCTACGTGCTGGTTGTGTGATTGACATGCAATGGGCAGATCTATCTGTGTCTAGGTAACATACAGGTCACACTGATGTCTTCACCGAGCCAGTGTGCGCAGCCGTCTCTGCAGTCTGTCAGCATGTTACAGAAATGCCAAAGGCCAGAGATGGCCCTGGCAGTGCATGATTTCCAGGGAAGGAGAGTGGTGAGATACCTGTTGGGAGGCACGGGCAATAACTCCATAATGCAAGTGACATTTAAAGCTGGACGAAAACACCCAGTTCCACTCAGTGACCATGTCAGGAGCCAGCTGGCATTTCTGAAATGTTGCTGGATCCCTCACATTTCCCTTGCTTCCTCTAGCCAAACCAGCAGTCCCATATACACCACTCTGGGTGGGAGCAGCCTCTTGAGCACATGCGTGTCTGTGCGCACGCTATGTACCCATGTGTATCCACACCCCCACACCTTCTGATAACATCCCAACCTCAGGCCACTTCGGCCCTTAGGGGAAAATCCTGAGTGTGCGTTTGAGGCACTGAGGTTCGGAAGAATAGAAGTAGTTGTGGCAGAGGGGGATTAATCAGGGTTGACACAGGAGTATAATGGCCACAAGCATGTCAGGGGCCATGTATCTTTAATAGACAGAGAGGTGGTCTGTAGTCCCTGGTGTCCTGCCTATACTATGTTTTGGGCTGCTGGGGCTGATTTTCCTAGCCCTTTAGAATATTATTAAATTTGTTTCCTTGGACTTCTAATAAGCACTTTTGATTCCTTTGAAGCTTGGGGTTTTTCTGGGGATGTTGCACATCTTCTCTTGCCTCCAAAATGAGAGCTGTCCTGCTGTGCATGCTTCTCGCCTGTGCCTGGCTGGCCTGGTGGAAATGAAGCTCACTGTATTTGAAGGATTTGAGTGAGCTCTGGGATTTGAGTCCAAATCCTTTCCAAGCAGTAACTAGGTCACTGTGCCAAGGTTTAAAGCAGGGGGAGACATTTCCATTAGGACTTGCCACACACTCCCAGGAGCGCTGGCATCACACCCCTTTCCTGTCTTCCTTCTCCCTGACACGGACAGACACTTGCAGAAAGAAGAAACATCCTGAAAGAGGTTTATTCCTGCCTTGAAACCTCTTCCTGGTAAGGGCTCCAAGGTGCTGTGTGTCCGGAGCTGTACGCAGACAAGTGCAGGATATGGAAGCTGGCTCAGCTGGGGACAGCAGAGATGGTGGGCTGTGCCGGTGTAGAGGAGTGAAGCTTGAAACATTCCCCTGTGCCTGGCCACCCTGAGCAGGAGGGAGCTGCTTAAAATACAGCGGTTGGCCAGGAAAGGCAGGTGCCTCACGCTGAGCAGAACGTAGCACACAGACGGATGGAGCAGTCGCCTAGCAAAGGAGGCTCCCATCCAGCGTGCCTCCTCTCTGCCCTCTGGTGGCCAGGACTCTGGAAACACACGGCTCTTGGGATGGCCGAGAACGCTCACCCTGTGTGCCCTGGCTGCGTTGTGCCAAAGAAAGAGCCACAAACGAGAGCCTGTTCCGGTGAATATCAGCAACCGAGATCCCAGCAGGAAGCACAACGAGGCATTTAAGGATCCAGGCTCCTCAGAGAAGCTGCGGAGAGCCCCACAGTGCTTTCCTGGCTCTTCCTTGGCTGTGCTCCCTTGGCGTCACTTGAGCCATGGGGCTGTCCTGCTGGCTGCAGAGATTTCTCTGGCCTGTTGCTTTTCTCTTTCCTGGCCTAACCACAGCAGCAGGGACCCCTGGCCAGTCCTGCTTCATGCCTGGGCGGACAGTGCGGTGCAGTTGTGGCAGGGCAGTCACAGCCTTCCAAGTGCTGGTCAGCGGCTTATGGAGACCGAAGTGAAGGATGGTTCCCCTGGATTTCAACGTGGCAGAGTCCAGAGCAGCCATTTGCTGCTCTCCGCCCAGTGAGCTTGTGTCATCTTGGCTCTGGTGTCAGCCAGCTGCCCTCCCTGCGCCCCACTTTGGCATCTAGGCATTGGGGAGAGAGCAGTGAGTGGGAGAAGAATTACAGAACTGTACCCATGGTAGAGTAAGGAAGGAAAGTGCCAGGGGAAGTTTGACATCACGAGTGGCTCAGGAATGGCTCTAGTGTGTGGCAAGAGGAAAGGCGTCTAGGGAGCAAAGTGTCCCTTTCTCTGGATAACTATGACTGCCTTTAATGGCCTGGAATAAACTAGCCATAAATATTGTGATCAGAAGTGCTTAGATATGGCAACTTTACAGCGCACAGAGGCTTTAAACTTCCCTGCGGAGAAGCTGGAGTCTCAGTCATGTGCTGTGTCTATTCAGCTTCATGGCGGAAATCAGGCTGGTAAAACATGGTGGTAGGGGTGCTGCTTCGGCACACCTGGGCCAGGCCAATCCTCCAAGCCCCTCTGCAGCATCTGGTCCCCTTCCAGTGCCTGCCCTGCTGCTACCTCCTTTCTCAAAACCTTTTTTCCAATGGCACTGTTGGCCTGGAGCATGTTCCAAAGGCTGTTAGAGCTTGGGGTGATGGCCACATACAGAGACGGCCTTTGAACAATGTGCAGTTTCTGCCCTGCATGTGTGGGGATGAAGGTCAAAAGCCAGTGGGAGCAGGGGGTTTCCAGCCCCTCCGGATTCTCTGCCCCATGGGGGGCAGATCTCCTCAGAGGGGCAGCAGTGGTTGCCACAACAGCAGTGCGGTAGGGGAGAGGCAGCCTCTCAGCTCCCAAACGGCTCAGGCTGTGCTGGGTCCAAAGCAGCCCCTGGGGCAGGGGCAGGGTCCATCTGCCCAAACCAGCGTTTCTGAATGGGCTCCATCCTCAGCGAGGGAGAGCGGTATTGTCGCCCCTTTTACAGGTGGGGAAACCAAGGTACGTGCAAGGATGGAAGGGCACCTTGCCAAAGCCACACACAATGCATAGGCTGCAGAGCCAGGAACTGAACCCAGGAGTCCTGGCACCATCTACGAGCACTGTCTACTTGGGGCTTTTCTCTGGCATTTCGAGCCAGCCTTAGAACAGCTTTCTCTGCAGCAACCAACAGGCACGTGGCTGTAGGCACAACTCTCGCTTACCACTGAAATCTCCTCGCACTCCCTTTCAGGGACGACTGTGGCCTCATTCGGGGCACACTGTGAACCTCTCCTCACACGCTCAGCATTCTCTTCTTCCCCGGCAGGCGCAGGAGTGACTGGCACTCGGAGTGGAAGGTCGCCGTGGCAGGTGACATCAGGCTGGCCTGCCCCAGCTGGTGCCCCTGACAGGGGCTGGTCCTGTGAGTCACATAGCCAGGGCTTTCCCAAGGAGCCTGTGGAGTTGGATGCGAAAATCCCATTGCTGGCTCCCCTCTTCCTAGCCTAGGGATGATGCCAGTGCTTCACCTCCCAAGTTGGGGAGGGGCCTTACCTTTCGCCAAGCTCTACAAATGCAAACAATGCCAGTGGAGGGCTGGGCAGTCGTGCCACCACAAGTGGCTGCATCCTGGAGAAGGGAACGTGGGTCAGACTCTGACGGTGCCATGCTGCAGCTCTGGGTGTCTGCCGTCCAGGGGGGCGGATCGAAGCTGGGGGATACACAAGCAGTTTCACTGAAGTGAAAGGTTGCTGCAGTGTATGTCTGAGTGAAATCCATTGGCAGGGAAGGCCTGTGAGCAGCACCGAGGCCCAGTGCGAAGGGGCCCTGCCCCCTTCACTATCCTAACGCAATGCATGGCTCCATCCCAGGCCATGCAAGGAGGGCCCAGACTGGAATCTCACCAGCCCTGCCTGCATCTTTACTTTGCCTGGCGACTTTCACACCAGCTGCAAAATACCATGGCATTAAATAATACACGACAGTGTACGGCATAAATTACCAGGAGCCAGCGGTGGAGTGACACTGTATGCTGAATAAATTAAAGGGTGCGTGCTGTGATTCAACAGAGTGACTTGCAAGCCAGATGGATCTCTGACCAAGCATGCTGGTTCATGATGTGTTTGCCGTAAAGCAGTGCTTATTGGTAGTTGGGATGCAGTGAGAGCCAGTGCTGGGGGCCGTGGCACAACTGGCCCTCAGGATTTCTAGGAGCTGTCCCCAAATGCCCTCTATCTGGGATCCCACAGGCAGCTGCATATGGCCAGGCACTCCGGGCATGGGGAGCGGGCAGGGAGAGCACAGAGCGGTCTGTACAGGGTGAGGGGCTGGCCAGGCTTCTCCACGGACCAGGGTCCCATGTCAGGTGAGAGCTGTAATACGCTAAGCGAGTGCACGGTCTGTGCTGTTTGCTGGATGCAGACAGCGCTGGGGCAGCCTGTGCCAGAGGCTGTGGTACAGCTCCTGAGAGCTCCTGAGAGATGCTTCTTTTAGGACCAGTGGTCAGGACATTGGGACAGCAGGAGTGTCTGAGCTCTGTTGTCAAGGAAGGGGCAAAATCCCCAGTAACTGTAGTGTACGTCATGGTGGAAGCCCATCACCATAGCTGGCTCTGGGTTTATTGCAGGCAGTACGGCCCATTTATCAGAGCACCAGTTAATTCCTAAAGTGAAGGATTCCACAGCCAGAAAGGGACCCTGGTGCCCATCTGGTGTGACTGCCTGCATAGAACAGGCTGGCAACCTGCACTTGAATAATTCCCATGGCAGAGCGGTCTGAGAAACATCCCATCATGATTTATAAGTTGCTAGAGACGGATACAGCACAACCCTTGGGAAATGGTTCCCATCATTAATGACTCTGTGTGCTAAAAATGTACACCTTATTTCTGGTTTGAATTTGTCTGGCTTCAGTTTCCAGCCATTGGATCATGTTAGACTTTTCTCCATTAGGTGGAGGAGTTTGTTATTCATGACTTGTTCACTCCATGGCTAGTTGTAGTCTGGAATTTGGTCACCATTAATGTTCTGTTGGTTAAGCTAAATGGTCTGAGCTCCTTTTCTCTGTTGCTAGACACGTGTTTTCTAATCCTTGTATCGTTCTCCTGGCTCTTCTCCAAACACTCTGCAATTTACCAGCATCCTTCCTGAGTTGTGGGCACCAGACCTGGACACGCTATATGGGCAGCAGGCCCACCAGTGCCAAACACAGAGATCAAATAACCTCTCCACTCCTTTTTGAGATTCTCCTGTTGTGCACACTTTTGGCCCCAGCATCACATGTCCACCAACCCCAAATATTTGTCTCTCTTTCCTGAAGAGAGTCCCCCGTCTTATAAGCGTGGCTGATGGTCTTAGTTCCTTGATGCAGATGTGGGCATTTAGTCATGTTACAGTGTTTATTGTTTTCTTGTGCACAGTTTATCAAGCAATCCACATCACTGTATAACAGCCCTTTTCATTATTTACCACTCCCCAATTTTCTGTCCTCTCCAAAGTGTATCAGGGATGAATCTGGATTTTCTTTCAGCTCACTGATAAAAGTGTTAAACAGGACCAATAACTTGTCACTGTGGGACTGCAGTGAAAAAACCCCTGCTCGGTGACAATTCCCCATTTTGAGATCTATGACCTATCCAGTTTTTAATGCATTTAATGTGAGCTATTTTTAATTTTATATCTTTATACTTTTTTAATCAACATTTCATGTGGCATCAAGTCAAAGGCCTTACAGAAGGCTAAATATGTTACATCAACCCAACTGCCCTTATCAACCACACTGATAATCTCAGCAAAAACAGGTATCAAGTTAACTTGAGAGTCTTGTTTTCCACAGACCCATGAAGATTGGCAGTAATTATATTACCCAACTTTAATTCTTTATTTATTGAGTGCCATATCTACCACTCCATTATCTTGCCCAGGGTTGATGTTAGGCTGACAGACCTATAATTACCCAAATCATTGTATTTATCCTTTTAGAAAATTGGTCCAATGTTGGCTGTCTTCCAGTCTTCTGGAACTTTCACAGAACTCCCAGATGTATTGAAAATCAATATTGAGTCCTGTGAGCTCCTCAGCCAGCTCTTTCAAAACTCTTGGAGGGAAGTTACCTGGACCTGGTGATTTAAAAATGCCTGTTTTCCATAGCTGCTTAACACCTTTATGAGACACAAGTGGAATAGAAAGAGTAGTATCATCACCGTAGATTTAAACTGTATCCTCTTTTTCCCCCAGATGAGGAATAGAAATATTTATTGCAGACTTCTGCCATTTCTGCACTCTTATTGATAATTCTGCCATTTTGATCTAGTAATGGATCAATACTATTGTCAGGATTCTCTCTGTTCCTAATATATTTTTAAAATTCCTCCTTACTGTTCTCAATTCTGCTGGCTGTAGTTTTCTCCTTGCATCTCTGCTTCCCTCACCAGTTTTCTACAATTCCTAACTTCCGATTTATATTCATTACCTCAGCTTCCCCTTACTTCCCTTTATTGTATATCATTTGTTATTTTTATAGTTGGCTTCACTTCCTCTCTAAACTCAATCATTTTTCTTAACCATCTTCCTCAGTTATCAGTTGTGGCTTTTTGGGCATTTAGTAAGGGCTAACTAAATGGTTCCCAATTATATCAAGTTCTTCTGATGGAATTTTTTCCAACTGGTTTGGCTCATAGTTATTTACAGCTTTGTGAGGTTTGCCCTGTTAAAGCACCAAGTATATATGTAACCAGTCTGGACCTGCTTGTGCATGGTAAATGTGATAAAGTCATGATCACATGTGCAAGAGCTACCACTCATTTTAGTTCTGTGAACAGTTCCTCTTTATCTGTTCAGACCAGGTCTAATAAAGAATTCCCCTTTGTTGGCTACGACACTTTTTGATGTAGGAAATTGTCGTCGCTGTTCAGAAATTCCAAGTCTTTTTTCATACTGGCAGCATGAGACATCCAGCATATGTCACTCCAATAGACCTCCCTGATCACACAGCTTTCTTTCCATCATGTTCTGGACAGAGGTGTAAGGAGCCAGTGATTCTCTTCCCTCGTACAATTTCATGGTCTGTCTCCCATCTTGCTCTTTATCATGTAGGACATTGGTCCATGATGTTTCCATTTTCTTCTAAGTTACCAGTGACTCGGACACAGGTGACACCATTCTGGGCATAGAGAGCCATTTCATCTCCCCTTCTGTCCACTCAATCCTTCGTGCCTAGGTGAGAACCAGGGATGTTAACATCCCTGAAGGGGGAATCCTTCCTCCAGGTTTCAGTAAATTCCTAGATCCTAAGGTCATTAGGAACCCCTATGAGCACCTAGTCTGACCTGGCACAACGCAGGCCACAGAATCGCCCTCACCCATTCCTTCGACAAGCCTCTAAGTGACTGAGTTATTAGAGCCCTCAAATTCTGATTTAAAAACCTTATGCTACAGAGGAAGGCGGAAAACCCCCAGAGCCTTTGTCTATCTGTCCTTGGGGAAGATTCCTTCCTGGCTGCAAATATGGTGATCAGCTAAATCCTGAGCGTGTGGGCAAGACTCATCAGTCAGACACTCAAGAAAGAATTCCCTGTAATAACTCAGAACCTCCCAAATCTAATGTCCCATCTCAGGTCATTGGTATATCATAGAATATTAGGGCTGGAAGGGACCTCATGAGGTCATCTAATCCATCCCCTGCTAAAGGCAGGACCGTTCCTGCTGAATCATCCCTGCCAGGGTTTTGTCTAACCCAGGCTTTACAAGTTTCCAAAGATGGAGATTCCACCCCACCCCACCCCCAGGTAACCTGTTCCAATGCTTTACCACCCTCCTAGTGAGAAAGTTTTTCCTAAGATCCAACCTAGACCTCCACAGCTGCAACTGGAAACCATTGCTCCTTGTTTTGTCCTCTACCACAGTGATCAAAGATCAGTTAATTGCCA
This sequence comes from Podocnemis expansa, assembly GCA_007922195.1. Taxonomy (NCBI): domain Eukaryota; kingdom Metazoa; phylum Chordata; order Testudines; family Podocnemididae; genus Podocnemis; species Podocnemis expansa. The sequence goes on along the minus strand of ML682035.1, from coordinate 2,243,448 downwards.
AATTCAGCTGTCCCATCATACTATCCCTTCCATAAATTTATCAAGCCCAGTTTTGAAGCTAGTTAAGTTTTTTGCCCCCATTGCTCCCCTTGGAAGGCTATTCCAGAGCTTCACTTCTCTAGTGGTTAGAAACCTGCATCTAATTGAAGTCTAAACTTCCTGATGGGCAGTTTGTATCCATTTATTCTTCTGTCTACACTGGCACTGACCTCAAATAATTCCTCTCCCTCCCTGGTATTTGTCCCTCTGATGTTTTTATGGAGGGTAATCATATCACCCCTCAACCTTCTTTTGGTCAAGCTAAACTGGCCAAGCTCTGAGTCTCCTCTCATAAGACAGGTTTTCCATTCCATGGATCATCCTTGTAGCCCTTCCCTGCGCCTGTTCCAGTTTGAATTCATCTTTCTTAAACTGGAACTGCACACAGTATTCCAGATGATGTCTGACCAATGCCTTGTATATCACTACTAACACCCCCCATCTCTACTGGAAGTACCTCATCTGATGCATCGAAGGATCACATTAGCTTTTTTCATGGTTACGTCGTATTGGCAGCTCGTAGTCATCCCGTGATCAACCAGTATGCCCTGATCCTCCTCCTCCTCCTCCATCACATCCAACTGATGCATTCCCAACTTAAAGGAAAAATTCTGTTATTAGTCCCTAAATGTATGACCTGGTACTTTCCACTATTAAATTTCACCTTATTCCTATTGCTCTGGTTTACAAGGCCATCCAGATCTTTCTATATGATATCCTGATCCTTCGCTGTATTGGCAACACCTCCCGACTTTGTGTCATCCGCAGACTTTATTAGAAGAGTCCCACTTTTTGTGTCATGGTCAGTAAAAAGGTTAAATAAGATCAGTCCCAAGACCGATCCCTGAGGAACTCCACAAGTAACTTTCTTCCAGCCTGACAGTTCACCTTTCAGCAAGACCCATTGTAGTCCCCCCTTTAACCATTTTTTTGCTAACCTTTCTATTTTCATATTAATGCCCATCTTTTCCAATTTAACTAATAAATTCTCTATGTGGAACCATGTCAAATACCTTACAGAAATCTAGGTAGATTAGATCCACTGCATTCCCTTTGTCCAAAAGATCTGTTATCTTCTCAAAGTCTGGCATAATCTACCGTTTGTAAAGCCATGTTGTGTTTATCCCAGTTACTATTAACTTCAATATCTTTAATATCCTTTATCCTTTCAACATTTTTTCCAAGACCTTGCACACTGCTGAGGTCAAACTGGCAGGCCCATAGTTACTCAGATCACTTTTTTTCCCTTTCTTGAAAATGCAAACTATGTTAGCAATTCTCCAGTCACACATTACAACCCCTGGGTGTGTCTACGCTGGAGCTTAGGTCAACTTAACCTTCTTTAAGTCGACCTAAGGAGCTCACCATCCACACTGGGCCTTTATTAAGTCAAATTAAACATTTCCTTAAGTCGACTTAATAACACCACCACTTAAGGTCAACTTAACACTGAGGTCAACCTTATTAAGTTGACTGAAGCCAGTGTAGATGGGGAGTAGCCCTTAAGTCGACTTAATAAAGTCAACTTAAGGGTTAAGTTGATCTAGCCGCTGCCAGTGTTTACGTGGCCAGGAGTTGTTGATGTGGACACTCTCAGTCAATTTAACAAGGTCAACTTAAAGTCAACCTTGTTAAGTTAACAGAGTCTACAGATTCATTAAAAATCCTCACCAATGGGCTTGCAATTTAATGTGCCAGTCAGTACCTTTAATATTCTTGGATGGAGATTAGCTGGGTCCCCTCATTTAATACCATTAAGCAGTTTAAGTTTGCCTTGTACTTTGGATGTGGTAGTTTCCTCCTCCATAGCCTCATTCTCATTAGCCACCCCACCAGTATCTCCAAGCTCATTATTATCCTCACTGAAAACAGTAGCAAAATATTTGTTTAGAAATTCAGCTATCTTAAATTATCCTTAACATCCATGACATCTTTAGTTTTGTGGTTCCACTTCTTTCTTTTTTGGTTTCTTCCAACTCGTTCAGATTTATTTTCATGAATGAGGAAATCCAATTCCTCTTGTTTGCTTCTCCTAGAATTAGCGTAGAGGCGAATCAGGGGAATGGCTTCTCTTTGTGTCCTTTGGTACCTGGATTAATTTTGTTGCCAGCATCTTGATTCTGTGCTGACTGAGTGCTAATGCTGAAGCCAGGCAATTTCAAACTCCTGTCTGACAGTGAGAGCTGCTGACCACTGAAACAAACTCCCAAAGGCAGCCATGGACTCTCTGACCCTTGGTGTCCTCAAGTCAAGCCCATCGGCCTTTTCTGGATGACGCATTAGCCAAAGACAAGTTACTGGACCAAGAGAGTGGTCTCTGAGTGAAACCTCTGACTGGTGCTAGACAGAGGTCAGACTAGATTAAGGTTACCAGATGTCAGGCAAAAGGAGGACATGTCCTCCTTTTTACCTTCATGTCCTCTGTCTGGCAGGCATTTTAAAATGCATGATTTTGTCTGGCTTTTTACTTATAGAGGTTAAAGTATGCTGGAATGCCCCAGAATACCTTATTTTTAGGAGAAGGTGTTCCAGGGCCCCCTAAAAACAGAAGAATATTACATTAATACTACATTTGCTCCATGTGTCCTCCAATGTCCTCCTTTTCATACTTCCCTGTCCTCCTTCCCATGCTTTGGTATCTGGTAACCCTAGACTAGCTTAGTGGTTCCCAACTACTGTATCAGGACATTAGGATATTAGGAAAAACTTTCTTACTAGGAGGGTGGTAAAGCACTGGAATGGGCTGCCTAGGGAGGTGGTGGAATCTCCGTCTTTGGAGATGTTTTAAGGCGCAGCTGGATAAAACTCTGGCTGGGATAATTTAGTGGGAGTGGTCCTGCTTTTTTTGGCAGGGGGTTGGACTAGATGACCTCATGAGGTCCCTTCCAATCCTATGATTCTGTGATTTGTGTGTCACCACAAGGTGGTAAGAGCCAGGGAGATGGCTGGATTTGACTTGGGGGAAATGGGCTGGTGTGTCCTGTGGAGTCATGACAAGCCACAAAGTGTGTCAGGACCCGCAAAAGTTGAGAACCATGAGCTAGATAATCTGAGGGACCTTTAAAGCCTGTGAGGTGTTTCAGGACCCCTCCAAGCCAGGAAGCGAAACAGGGCCATGGGTAACTGGGCTTCTCCTCATAAGCAGGCACCATCCTCAAAGGTATTTATGCACCTAACTGCCATTGAAATAAGTGGCTCTGGGCCATTGTCCCTCAGGGCATGTGTGAAACCCAAAGCAGAGGGTGTTTGGCTTGCAGAGATGCTGATGAGGAGCGTTTGACACCAGCCAGCTCCGTTCTGCGTCCTGGAGACCTCCATGGGATGCTGAGACAGACAGAATCTCTGATGGGAAGTGATGTGCTGCCCGGACAATGGATGCACAGCAGGGGGTGTTGGCTGCTGGCACTGGACGCTTTTCCTGCTCCTGCTAGCCAGGGGTTAGAAAACATCTTGTGCCAGGCAGCCTAAGGAGTGGCCCTGGACCCAGCCTCCCAGGTTGCACCTATGGTTTCCTTACACCGCAAGGCAGCTGTGGGGGGTGAAGCCCTGCCTGGGGCAGTATTCCTTGGCTGTTCCACAGAAGCCCAAGGGTGGGAGTGTCGTGGCACATAGCTCAAGCAGAGATGCAGCCGTGCCCCTGGTTCTGGCAGGAACAGGGTCAAGCAGCGAGGATTGGGAAACTGATGCTGTCTGGAGGCTGGCACGGATGGGGGGGGGGTGTCTCCAGCACTGGGAGGGGGAGTTGGGCGCGCACCCAGAGCTGCTCACAGTCCAGGGACATGGCCGTGAGCAAAGCTGAGGCCATGTGTGGTATCTGGTGCGCGTGGTTTGGTGGTTTCACTGTCTGGGCCTGGGACACTGTGCGTGGCAGCTCACAGCAGGCTGTCTGTTACCCAGCGGGATTATGAGGAGTGAGCGTAATACATCGGCGTATGAATAGGGTTGTCTGGCTGATGGTGATGTATCGTTTTTCATTACCGCCTCTCAAACCCTCCCTGCTCCACGGGTGGAAATTCTATTTATTCCCTAATTTGTAAAAATTCCCTCCTTATCTGATACCAATCAGGGAGGGGTAATTGGCTCTCCAGGGCTAGCGGCTGGGGTCCTGATGAAGAGATATGTATGTCTGCTCTGGCTGTCCAGGCACCCTGCCCTGCCGCACCAACCACCCAAGCTACAATTAATAATGATTTGCAAATGGCAGACAAGCAATAACACAGAAAGATGTCCAGCCAGCCTCCTGCCCGCCCCTTCATTTCCTTCGCTAATATAAATGGGGTTGGAATGAAAATCCAGCACTATCAATTCTGAAATTAGTTATTCACCGTAATAAACGCTTCCTTTATCGGCGCGTGCTCCCCACAGCCTCTCTTTTCCTCCTCCCTCCCTGTCCCACCAGCTACCTACTTCATTTGAGTCCTAATATGCAAATACTGTAATTTAACGGGATGGTGAAGTTGATTTTCATGTTAACTTAATTACTTTGATTTATGAAAGGCTGGTATGCGGACATTGCTACATCATTACATTTCCTTCCCCCTTCGCCTTTAGAGTCCCCGGGCCCCTTCCTCTTTTCTTTTCTTTTCTTTTTTCTTTTCTTTTCTTTTCTTTTCTTTACTCTCCTAAGTTTAGTGTTTTATTAGGTGGCTTTAAGTGGACATAAGTCCTCGCCACAAATGCATGATGTGGAGGACAAATTCCCCGCCCTGCCTTGTTTAATCGTGCCTGGATAATGGATGGATAATTGACTCATTTGAATGCTTTTGCCTACAGGAGTGCATAGCATTAAATGTTTGATTGCCTTAATTTCCAAACACATCATTATCCCCTTCTTACCCGCTCTTAATAAACACTTTATGAGGATTTTTTTTGTAAAGGGAAAAAAATCTCCACTCCTTGCACTTCTCTGAAGTGATAAACTCTAATTAAGTCTAATATTTAAAAATATGGTAATGCTGACTTGTTTGAATAAGTGGCCTGCATTTGCATAATTTCATTATTACGTAAAACACGCTAATTATTTGAAGTGCGCTTATTACTAAAAGAGAAATCTCCGTCTAATAAAGATGAAATTGGCTTTTTCCTCTTATTGCTGAACATGTAGCCATCCTTCAATATCTGCCTGGTCGTTAGTCCTGGGAAGTGGGGGGAGTGGGGCCTGTCATCAAGGGAGCTGGAGCCGAGATGGCTTTGTTTGGCCAGACTCCGTGTAGGCCCATTTGTGCCAAGGAATGCCACAACACCTGAGCTGTAGGCCTGGAGTCCACTCGGAGAAATGGCTGTAGTGTGTGGGGCTGCAGTGGACAGATAATTAGTGCTTATAAGAGGGACATGTTTCCACGCAGCTCAAGTCTCTAGGGCATTTACTTACCATCAGAAAGTCCCTTGGCCAGACACTGGGGCCTGTTGCTGAGTTTTCATAGCCATACCAAGCAGTCCGTCTGAATTTACTACAATGTAGTGTGTCTTATAGGCCACCCGCAAGACAGAGAGAAGAGGAGGGCTAATTTTTTGTGCCTTATGATGGTCAGAGGGGCCAGAGAGTCTCTCTCTCCTGCCCAGCCATGTTTTCCCCCTGCTTGGTTTTAAGCTTTGGAACATCACGACTGCCTTCCCTGTAGTGCTGGAGAGTTGACGATAACCTGGACAACTGGCATGACAGCATCCCCTGGCATCCTCAGGCAGGGCATGGCAGGGGTGGATGTTTACCACAGAGTGCTTTCCTCCCATTTTCAACCCACTTTGTCAGATGCATGAAGTGGAAACTACAGTTGAGAGGTATATATACCCATGCCAGGATGGAGGAGGGCAAGTGTTAGCAAAGTCAGTTTAGAGGGTAGATGGGACCCATTCAAACTAGCTGATCAGAGGGTGAGGATGCGTGACCAGGAACAGTCACTTTTTGTAATGTGCTAACCTTTCCAAGTCCTTTTCAGACCCACTCTGATTGTGTCAAGTTTGCAAATCAGCTCCAGCTCTGCAGTTTCACGCTGAAGTTTGGTTTTAAAGGTTTTTTTGTTGAAGTATGGCAACTTTCTAGTCTGCTACTGAGCATCCATGGAGATTGAAGTGTTCTCCTACTGGATGGGATGTTGCCATTTGTCCAATTTGTGTCCATTTATCCTTTTGCTCAAGGACAGTCTGGTTTGGCCAATATACATGGCAGAGGGGCATTGCTGGCACATGATGGCACATACCACATTAGTGGATGTGCAGGTGAATGAGTCCCTGATGGTGTGGCTGATGTGGTTGGGACCTCTGATGGTGTCACTGGAGTCAATGTGTGGGCAGAGTTGGCAACGAGGTTTGTCGCAAGGATAAGTTCCTGGGTTAGTGTTTGTGTTGTATGCTATTTGGTTGCTGGTGAGTATTTGCTTCATGTTGGGGGGCTGTCTGTAAGCGATGGAATGGTTAGCACATTACAAAAAGTGATTGTTCTGTTCTCACATTCTCTCCTTTTGATCAACCGCTGGGAGTTGTTTTTCCTGTACACAGACTAACAGGGCTACTCCTCTGGAAATTCCTCCCAGTTGTTTATCAGGTGCCAGAGTTAAACTGACACTCACAAGAATCAGCTTTAAACCAAGCCCTGTTGAATGGTGCTGTTTGCAAAGTTCCCCAAGACAGACACAGCCCAGAGAAGTTTGCCTCCCTCCCTGGGTGTGAACTGAACAGTGTCTGTCCACAGCACCGCTCACTCAGGCGTCAGGGTGCTTGTGGCACTGGGAAGGGCGTGGGTGTGGGGCGGACCCACTCCTGAGGCTGTGGCATTTTTTGCAATCATGAGATCGTTCCCTTACTAATGGCAGCACCAGCAAGTTCCTATGGGGGGGAGCAGAGGGGAGCCACCCCCTCCATTCCTCAGCTCTGCGGAGTCACGTGTCGCTGGCCCCGGAGAAGTGGGCCTGGCTGGTCTCTACCCTACATGGGGGCTGTCACTGGCTCTGCAGGCCAGCATGTGGCAGGTGGTCAAGGGTGGGGAAGTCAGAAGAGATATTTGATCACAGGGCTGTACCTCCGCCCCCAGTTCAGGGGGGCTCCATCTGCAGGGCTGTTCGGGGCCTGTTCTCTGCTGGGGCATCTCATGGGGGGAGGGAGCGGCTCTGACCCTCGAATCCTGACTGACTCCACGAGTGGAGCCAGCGGCTGCCCTGATCTCCTCTTTCGGGGAGAAGGGGCAGGTGGACTCAGCACCGCCTGGCTCGGGGGACCTACGGGAAGGAAGTGGCCTTTCCAGCTGTCAGCGACCCCACAAGTAAACAAGAGCTGGCCGGGAGGAAGCAGGTGCCTGGAGAGACAACGTGTGCTACAGCTGTATCCTGGGGCCAGGACCAATGGCACAGGGCTTTGTTACCCATGCGTTCAGTGCTTGGACAAAGGAGCGCCAGGGGGCAGCTGCAAACCTCTGGGGGAGCATTGGGGCAGGAAGTGGCCATCAGCCCAACTCAGGCAGACACCACAGTTGGCAGTGGGGCAGGTGTGGGGAGGGGCTGGGTCAGTGCTGGCTCCCCAGGGGGCTAGCCAGGAAAGGTGATGCTGTGTGAATATTGTCTCTCCATGGGGCAGGGGATGGGCTCGCCGTGGGAGGCAGCGCGGCAGCCCAACCTAGTGTTCCCGCTGTGAGGTCGCTTCCTGACTCTCCCCACACAGAGGCTGGACAAAGCCAGGTGGAAAGCGGGCTGCCCAGTTGTCCCTGGTCCTGCAGTGCCCACCGTGCCCAGTCGGAGGTGCTGGACTAGTGTGGGGTGGGGGTAGCCCAGAATCTGACCCCCCTCCCCCAGTTGTGTGATGCGGCTCAATCGCCTCAATGCAGCTGAGCCCAAGTTCTGATGAAAACCTGGATTTGGCTGCAGGCAGCCAGTGGGGCTTTGCCTGCGTCTCTCCCTGGTGCTGGGTCCCATCACTCCACCGCCTGCCTTCACCTGCCAAGGAGCCTAGGTCCAGCTTGAATGCAGGGTTTGGACAGCCCGGAGAGCCAGAGTGCTAGCTAAGCATGTCTCCCGTGGACCCCCAGGCCCTGCAGCCTGCCTTGCTCCCACTCAGTCCTGCAGAGAGGTATGCTGGCTCTCCAAGGGGAGGGGAGAGGTTAGTGGGAGGGTTACCTGGTGCCTGGGCCTCCTGCGCCAGCCTGTGGGGCAGGGAGCCAATTTCACCCCCATGCGGAGCCCACCTGCTGTCTGTGCACAGTCCCTGCACGTTCTGTAGGGTTGTGGGGCATCTTATCTCTCCATCTATGCTGGTTTGGGGGTGCTGCGTATCCCCTTTGGAGCAAGCAGGTTTCAGTGGGGGTGGCAATACGATGAAGTCAATAGAAAGCTCATTTCCTTTCCTTTGCGAAGAAATGAGGTGTGCGGCAGTAATGTAATTGCAGATAATGAGGTAAGTTATTCTTAATATTCTGAGCGCTCACTGTCAGCTCCACACAATATACCTGCCGGCTGTCCAGCCCCACCGCCCCCACCCCCGCCCCTGCCAGAGCAGGGATTATTAGACCCATTCGTTTGCAGGGAGGTAGGCCACCCTGTTCTTGCATGGTTCCCACCAAAGTCTGGAGAGGATTTTCATAAGAGCCTGTGACCGTCCCAGCCGTGGGCTGATTGTGTTGGCTGGGAGCTGCCCTTTGGAGGTGCCAGCGCCAGCGAGCGTGGTCCCTGTGGCTGCCAGAGGGGGCGCTCTAGGGCATCAGTGCATAATTTTGCTTCTGCCTTGCTCGCAGGCTGGGGAGCACCATGTTGCCCATCACTTGTGAAGGCCGGCTAAGCTGCTGGCTTCCTCCCCACCTCGACTGGCACTCACTGCGCCCACCTGCTGCTGTGGCCGTCAGCACCAGACCCAGCAAGCCCTGGCTGAGCATGGCTGATAGCGAGGGGTATGGGAACAATCAGGGCAGCCTCTTTCTCCTGGGGTCCCTCCAGCTCCCAGAGGGAACACTGGCCAGGACACTCCTCCCCAGCTTGTTTTAGCGAGCAACCCAGCACTCTTGCACCCATACAAAAGCTAACCCCCTTGAATGCTTCTCTGGGATCAAGCCAGACCCTGGAGCCTATAGCCTCATGGCAAAGAGACAGACTAGAGCCGCTCCCACTACAGACAGTTCCTGTTCACACAGGGCCTGTTCAGCATCCACTGAACAATGGCTTCGGGACCTGTCCCAAAAGCCCTGGGATGGGTAACAGGGTGGAGACAACTTTGCATTGGTGGCTCTGTGCTTCGAGTGCTGCTCACATCTGTTCCAAGCTGTGTGTTTGCTCACCCCGAGTGTGGCCAGCAGAAAGTTTGTCCCTTGGTGGTGTCCATCGGGTTGGCACCAATGACACCTGGAGTCGCGCACTGCTTGAGCTGGTATAAAGGTGGACCAGTGGCGGTCGCTGGAGCTGCGATTCCTTGTGTCTGCAAGTTTTCTCCATGCCTTCCTTTCTCAGGTACATAGCTGAGAGAAGGGAGTAGTTCCATTTCAGTTTCTGGTTATGAGTTAGCAAATCTGCTAAGAGAGATCAGCACTCCCAGCACCAGGTGATGCCTCAGTCTCTGGGTTTCAAGCTTTACCAGGCTTGTTGCAAGTCTATGGCCATGAGAGACCCCCTTCCAGCTACCCCAAGTGTCTAGGGTAAGCTTGCGTGCAGTTGCACTGCAGAATTTGAAGGGATATCAAACCCTGCACCAAAAAGGACAGAGAGGCTAGACTCCAGCCTGTCCTCCTGGGGACAGTGTTCCTACACTCCAGGACAGCGGATGTGGTTCCCTGGCTCCGGCACTGAAACAAGATGCTCCAGCTATGGCTGGAATCACAAGCACCGTCAAATAACCCTGGTGCCAGAGAAAGATGCGCCAGTGAGAGCTCCTGCATCATTCACTGTCACCGGTGCATAGGGAAAAAGAGAGGAAGACTGATGGATGCTGATCACCGTTCGTGGCGTCATGGGACTTACTCGCCCCACTCGTACTGCTGTCCCTGCCCGTACGGGAGCTGTCAGTGGTGCCACTGATCGGAAACGCTTCCGTGGTGTCAAAGGGGAAGCAAACCAACATGGTGCAACCCAGATCCCCTCCCTCCTGGCACTGCTGTCTGGCACCGGTCAGCATTGCTCCACCCTGCTCGCCAGAAAGATCCTTGGAGATTGAGTCTTATGCTTCATTAAAGAGCCAGCACTATCCTGCCGTGGGCCCAAGCCAAGGAGTCCCACCTGTGGTGCAGCTACCATGACAAGGAGTGGCCTTTCTGGGGCCTCTTTGTTTCCCGTCACAGGTAGATTCGCATTCCAGAGGGTCACATTCAGTAGCTTTGGGCCGGAGCCCAAACCTCTTCCACCTCTCCCCCACGTGATCCAGGCTCCAGTACCGAGGCTGGAGCTGTGTAGCAAGAGTCAGCACCATGAGATCCGTCCAGTGCCAAGTGCAAAGAGCAGGGCCCAGTGCCACCCGGAAGTCCCCCTCCTTTTCCCTAGACAAGGTGGTTGTGGGAACTGATGATGTTTCCCTATAAGAGGATTACAAGGCAGATCACAAGCTCGTAAGGAGGGTAGTTCAGAACCTGGGCATCCAGGTGGAAGAAATCAGAGCCCCCATTCCCCATGGACATCCTACAAGAGGGGTACTGCCCTCAATTATGCCATCATGGATCCCATCTGGGTGTTGGGGCAGACCCTGGCATCTTGTCAGCTGAAGGCAAGGACAAAATAAAGGAAATACTTTGTCTACGTGAAGGGGTCTGTGTTGCTATACAGCCCATCACCACTGGGCTCTCTGTGGTGTTGGGAGCCAAAGCTTGAGAGGGGCAGGGCCGGCAGGGACCGACACCCATGGCCAAGGATGCTAAAAGGTTGGATCTGTTGGGTGGTCTATTCGAGGGGGCATCCCTGGGCACTTCTCAGCAGGTAATATTTTGACTCCTGGGGTTCTGCAAAAGTGAGAGGCACTGCTACTGCAGCTGTGTGTTCGCAGCTCTCAGCAAAGAAGGCACGGCTGTCACAAAGGCATCCCAAGGGAGTGCAGGGCACAGCCAATGCATCAGGCCAATCCATAGCTTTGATCCTTGGACTCACCACAAGGCCCAGCCAACCTTACAGGACCTCCCTGTTGAGGGTACATCACTCTTTGCCCAGATGGACTGGGGTCTGCTCAGTGGGAAGGACTCAAGGGCCACACCTAAGCCCTTGGATCTTTGTACACCATTCCCCATGAGGAAGCCACAAGCCAACAGCTCATATCTGCCTGCCGCTTGCCACAACTATTAGCAGGAGAAGCAGTTGGAGCGATATGAAGCCTTCAGGACAGTCTTGGTCTCCATTGGCACCTGCACCCACCAGACACTCGTGGGTTCAAAGCAGCTTTTGATAAAATGCCTGGGGATGACCTGCTAGGACAGTTTGTGGATCCAGATTCACTCATTTTGTGAACCAGTTACCCCACCTCTGTCAGGCATGGGCCTCAGTTGCTACGCACAATAGCACTGGGGTACACCCTACCGTTCTGTTGTTTCCCTCCTCCCCACCTATCTCCTGGCCTTCTTCAGGGACCCTGCCAGTGCTAGTCGCTCCTAAGGGCAGACGCTGTGGAGGAGGTTTCACTAGAGCTTAGAGTCCGGAGACTCTGTTCCTGCTATTACTGAATCCAAAAGGAAGTGGCGGCCTCAGGCTGATTCTGGACCTGCGAAATCTCCACAAATTTATGAAGAAGCTGAAGTTCCGCATGGCCTCCTTGGCCTCTATCATCCCCTCCTTGGTCAGGGCTCAGTCCAGACCTCAGGCGTGTGTGGCTAATAAGAGTTGATCTGCTGGGACTTAGGTCTGCTCGTAAATGTGCAGAAATCAGCTTTCTCCCCAGAATTCACTGGTGCAATGCTGGACCCTGTGCAGGCCAGATCTGCTCTCCCAACTGCTTCCCCGCAATAATCAGGCTTATAGGAACCCTCAAGCCATCCCTACAGCTAGAAATTGCTCGCAGCTTCGGGCCCACACGGCATCGTACACCACATGGTTCAGCATACAAGGCTTCAGCTCAGCCTTCCTGCATGGCTGGCATCCGTATCTCCCAAGATGCCAGCGTTCCTCCGACAAAGACTACCCTCCAGTGGTGCTGAGACCCACTAGTGGTGTGTGAGGACGTGCCCCTCATCACTGATGCTTCAGCAATGGGGTGAGGAGCTCTCTGGGCAGCCCTAAGAACGCAGGGTCTCTGGTCACGGGAAAGAGCCCTTGTGTCACATCAGCATTAGAGAGCTCCGGTCACTTGGCCTGCTCTGCCAGAAGGCCCACCCATATAGAGTGGGCAGGTGCTTATGGGCGACACAGCAGCCATGTTCTCACCGCTCACCTCCTCTCACCTGTGGCAGGAGGCGCTTCCCTCATAGGAATTTTGCATAACCCAATTGATAGCTGCCATGTTCTCAGAATGACCTAGCAGATCACCTCAGCAGGGTCTTCTCTGACCACCACAAGTGGTTCATTCACCCGAAGGTCCTACAGCCATCTTCCAGAAGTGTGGAACTCCCCAAACAGATTTCTTTGCAATGAAGCACAACAGGAAATGTCTCCAGTTCTCCGTCAACAGATGTCTCCATCCACAACCCAGGGTGTCTGACAGATGCTTTCTTCTTGCTTTGGCCAGGTCATCTGTTCTGTGTCTTTCCACCCATGCCTCTCATACACAAGGTCATGCTGAAGGTCAGACTGATGGAGTGCGAGGCATCCTGATAGTCCCAGCCTGGCCATGACAGCACTGGTTCACCACGCTTGTGAACCTGCTGGTGGAAGCCTCAGGTTCCAGACCTGGTTGCCCACGTCATCCAAACCTTGAGTCCCTTCATCTCATGGCTTGGAAGCTCCATGGCTGAACCCTCTGGAACTGACATGCCTGCGTCTGATTCAAGACGTTCTTTTACGAAGCAGAGGGCTATCCACTAGAGCAGCATACCAGGGAACATGGAAAATGTTCTGGGTCTCTTTGGCACAGAAAGGTGTCTCACCTGCACAGTCATCAGTGTCATTCATTTTGAACTGCTTGCTACACCTGGCACAGCAAGGACCATCTGTGTCATCTATTAGAGTCCACCTGGCTGCAACTTCAGCATTTTGCCCATGGATAAACGGCTGGTTTGTCTTTGCAAACAATATCTGTAGCTGATTTCTCTTCGGGCTTGAAAGGCTGTGCACCCATCCCAACCTGGGATCTCAGCCTGTATTGTCAAGACCATGTTGCTGCTCTGCTTGTCCTGGAAGGTGGACTTTTGGCCATTACTTTGGCTAGAAGGGTCTTGAAAGTTAGACCCGTTACTTCAGAACCTCTATAGTGTGTTTCAAGGACCAGGTCCAGCTGTGTCCTCATCCAGCTTTCCTCCTGAAGGTGGTTTCACAATTCCATAGGGACAAGAACGTATTCCTTCTGAGTTGCTTTCCAAAATCATATGCCAATAAATAAAAGCAGAGGCTTCACTCACTGATGCCAGACGTGTGCTTGCCTTCTTCCTGGAAAGGACGCAACGTTTTGTGGCTGTTGCAAATAGAATGAGGGTTCTGCCAGTCTCAGCCCAGGGACTTCACCGTGGATCGCTTCCTGTGTCCACACATGCTACACCCTGGCCACGGTCCCTGCTCCTGCGCTGGCAGAACATACCCCCATGTCATATATACCATTGGCTGTGTTCGTCGCACAGCTCCCTATCCAGGACATCTGAGAGTGGCATCATGGTCATCAGTCCATGCGTTCACGACTCCTTTCATCATCAAGCAGCAGGCCAGAGGCAATGTGGATTTGGCAGAGCTGCACTACAGTCCACTTGGCACTTAGCACCGAGCCCTCTACCTGCACAGCTGACCTTGGAACAGATGTGAACAAACACCCGACCCTCTGTAACGGTTGTGCTTTGAGATGTGTTGCTCATCTCCTGTCCCCTGCATCAGAGCTAGCCAGCCAGAAGGGACTGCGGGGCCCTTTAAACTGGCGCTAGAGAGCATGACTTCAGGGGGCACCGGAGCAGATCCAGTGGCTGCCATGGAGAAAGATTTGGGGTGAGCATGCACCTAGCGTGGGTTGGACATGAGCAGTGCATCTCGAAGAGTGACAGTTACACAGGTTTAGTAACACAGGCAAAGTCCCAGGGCACAAGGTGGCTCAGGGATAAACCCCAACCCAGAATGTGCCTTTTAAAGAAGACACATGCATGTGTTCCCCTCACCCTGGGGGCGACAGGTGAGTCTCCTCCCATGGCAGCTGGGTCGCGGCTCCATAGCTCCTCCCTACAGTGGAGCCAAGGCAGGACAGACAGCATCCCAGCGCCCGCTGTCAGTTGATGGCAGGTGGCGCAGGAAGGGATAAGATCAGGACGCAAGAGAAGCCATCGCGTCTGATTGGTAGCATGCGCAGCAGGTTGGAAACACTGTCAGCAGAGCCTGGGGTGAGAGCCAGGCACCTGGCTGCCCCCCCAGACAGGCTCAAGGCACTCTCCAGGCACGTGTGACATATCGCTGGCCTCAGGGAGACAGCGCAAGGGTGATGGGAGATGAAGGGAGGCTGGGGAAGGGCAGCCGAGTTTCCATGGTGCGGGGTGCGGTGATATTATTCATTAACAGTAATCTGCCATTATAACGTTGACAGATGGCCCTGAGCCGCCTGCACATCGGTTCCTGTACAGACCATAAAGCATGGGGACAGTTTAAATATGGACCTGTTCAGCATGGGGCTTGGGGTGATCCGTCTTCCCAAGTGGAACATGGGCTGACGCACTCGCTCCGAACACCGAGCACATTTCCAGGGGAGTGGACGCCTCCATAGCTTGCTCTTGCTGGGGCAGCCGCTGGCCCCTGGCGATTTCAGCACACCAGCCCTAGGTTAGCAGGAGGGTGCGGGAGGAACAGGGAGGTGGGCAGAGGACGTTCATGTGTCCCTTGCTGCCTGCTGAGCCCTGAGATGGCTTTCCCTGTGTGCTGACATCCAGGAGCTCAGTGACGTGGCAGAGCAGGTCTCCCCGAAGGAGGGATGCCATCAGATTTCAGTCGGACAGCAGTGTCTGGCTGAGGTGGGAGCCCCCCGCAACGGCCCCAGAGCACCACGACAATTCAGGGGGCACGGTGCAGCTGTCTCTGGTGTGAGCTGTTCCTCTGGTGTCTTGATGACCTGTGATCATTAAATATCTTGGCACCTTTCCTAAGCATGAGAGCGCTGACTCGGTCCCTGATGAATTCCAGGCAGTAATTCTGTTCTGCCTCTCTGGACTCCCCTGCGGTTTCAGCTGAACACAGGATCGTTTTTCACTTCCAGCCCAACACTGCCGGGTGGTGTTGCTGTGCATCATGGAACAGCTGCCACCCGTCGCCCGGGGGGGGGCTGCATTGCACTGGTGGGTGAAGGGACCCCTAGGTGCTGTGGGGACAAAAGGTACAGCGTGAATCTAAGCTGTCGGTCACTGAAGACTCTGGATTTCTCTCTCAGACACACATTTCCCCATTCCTGCACTGGGGGGGGATTCTCTGGTGCGCCCCATAGATTTCCCTTGAGGACTCTGTGTGCTCCACTGGACATCCAAGTGCTGGTTCACACTTCTGTGTCCTCCTGGGCCCCAGTGTGACTGTGCTTGCGCGGTCACAAATCCCAAGGGAGGAATCCTCTTGTGAGTAGGAGGAGGTTGTGGAGTGAGCACAGACAGCACAGATTGTCCCACGTAATGTTGCTGAGTCTGCAGTGTTGGCGTGGCAGAGCCCCATGGAAGAGCAACCCTGGCACACCTGGGTTTGACTTTAGAAAAGGAAACTCCCTGCACTCAATTCCGAGCTCAGTCGTGCAGGTTTGACATCGCTGTGGTTATTCGTGATTTCCTCCAGATGGATAAAGATCAGCAGCTGGCTCAGCACATGAACCGTGTGGTGACAGAACGAGGGGTGACACCAAGAAGTCTTAAACACTCTTTATGGGGAGTACAGACTAGCTGAAGGGGAACCATTGGGAGCCTCTGTTCCCACTGTGTCCACACGAGACAGGCCATTGAAAGGCAGCAGATGCAAATGTGATCAGAGGAAATATTTCCCCTCCGCTCATAATGTGCCTGTGGAACTCAACACCACATGATGACGTGGAGGCCAAGAGGGACTGACCATGGACAACAAAGATAGGCAGAGGAGTTACAGTGGCCAAGCTGGGGCCAAAGCTGTTCTGCACTTTAAGCCAATCTCTAGTTGTTAGAGGCCAGGGTGAGATGTGCTGTGGGGGAAGATGATCGCACATCTGCATGATCAGGGTTCTTCCTCTTTCCTCTGTAGCACCTGGGGTTGGCCATTGGCAGAGACAGGACACGGGGTGAGATGGACCCAGGTCCATCCAAGGTATCGCAGCCTTCAGTCTAAACCTGTTTCCCCGCCTGGGGGTGGTTTCTGCAGAGAGGCCAAGCGAAGCGACCACTCCATCTGCAGGTGCCTGTCCGAGTAACCCCGTGCTGACCCCATTCTCACACCACTCGCCGGCCCCTAAATCAATCGCATCTTATTATTACAATATCAATATACAATATTCCTACAATAACACCATTGATTTTTTTAGGCTGAGGCAGCACCTAAGTCTGTTTTAAAGAGAAGGGAGTTAATAGGGGCCTCATTAAAAATCTATAGATTGCCCCCTCCCCCCCAAAAGAAAGGCCGTTTATATTCATTAGGGCTATTGAATATAAAGTAATATGTTTGTGTAGGACATCGGAGTAATGTGATAATCCAGCCGTGTATCAGGGAGAAATCCACTTAGCAGCGCTGTCATCTTGACAAGAAAAATGTGCCCATAAAGTCAGGAATACATTGGGAGGGAGAGAGCGAGATGGCAGACGTGGATGTGCACAAACGTGTGTGTACATTGTGTGTGTGGCACCAGGTGTGTACGTGCGAGTGGCACCAGGCAGAGATGAGTGGGGCGTCATGGCAGGAGTGACCATGGGCAACAAGGATAGACAGGAGGGAAGCTCAGCGCAGGGCAGAGGACCTGGCCCACGGCCTGGGGCCCACTCAGGTCCTGCCGACACCCTGGTCCCTGGGCTGAAGCGGAGCCTGTCCCGGCGAGTTTCACCGTGGAGAAGGCACCACCCTGCCCCTGGGAGGTCTCTGCGAAGGCGATGTCTCAGCAGCCTGGGTCCCCGGCAGTGTAGTCCCAGGGGACCACCTGGGGAGCTACATCAGTAAGAAAACGTGGATGGGTGGGACCAAGCAGTTTGTGAGCAACCTGGGGCATTGGCTCCCAGAATCCCTTTGGGAAGAGATGTTGGGGATGGGTCAGGGAAGAGCCGGGGGAATGGTGAGAGGGTTAGAAAGCCTGCCTGCTGGTGAGAGACTCTAGGAGCTCAGGCTGTTTGTCTCAGCTCAGAAAAGGCGAAGGCATGAGTTGGTTATAGACCGCAAGTCCCTACGCTGTTCTGTCCCTTCCCTCCAGCAGAGTCCGGCCTGCTGCAATCCAATGGCTGCAGTTTGAAGCTAGGCAGATTGAGTGGAAATAAGGCGTCAGTTAACTGTGACGGGAATTGGTTGTTGGCACCCATTCCTCAAGGGGCGTGGGGGATTCTGGCCTTGGGATCCAGGAAACCTGTATCTTTGGGGTGGTTTCTTTGTCCCTCGTTGCATCCCTCAGCAGTTTCCCAATTGCTCAGGCTCAGCAAACTCTATTGCGGGAGCCTCATCTGGAGTCCCATCACCAGCAGGCCTAGGAAGCAGCAGTTTGTGCCCCAGATGCCCCTCGGGGATGTGGCAGCAGAGGAGGCTCCCAGGGGAGAGCTGGTGACTCCCAATCGGCACCACTCCCAGAAACTCTGAAAATCCTGGACTCTTCCACCAGCGACCCCTGCTGCCACCCAAATAAACACTCAGATGAGTCCTCCGTGGCCCCAGCAGTGATCTCCCCAGGAGAGGAGAGGAACTAGAGACTCCATCAACCCACGAGGCATTTGGCTAGCGCTGATCTGTTAGATATGGATGGTACAGAACTGAGGAGATGTGGGCATTTCTGCATTCAGGGTTAGGGGTGTCCAGATCCCACTGCTGGGGGTTTGTCTGCCTCACAGCATTCTGCCAAACCAGCCTGTGACCCCCGGGGAAAGGCTCTTCTATCTGAGTGCCCCCAGGGGCATCACAGCCTGCCAAACACAGGGGCACCCCAGCCTCCTGCACCTGCACTGATGTGCCAGCGCGAGGGGCTGTGGGAGATGGAGAGTGACCATAGCGCCTGCAAAGTGGAGAGGTTTCCATGTCACAGAAGGGATCACAGCTCTTCACTGCTGCCTACAGTCGCCTCCCCAGCTCATCTGGACACGCTGCAGACTCCAACTTTGCTGAGCAGTTTGCACATGGCTTTCCACGGCTCTCAGTGCCTCTTAGGTGGAGCTGGACTCAGCCACGGCATCTGTGGTCACCTGAGGAACAGGTAAGTATTGAAAGCCATCCCGCCAGCGTGCTCGCAGGTTGCCAGTTCCCATTCCTGTGGTGGAAATTCCTCCGGTGAGGTACTGCCCGCCAGATTTGGAGGACTCCGTCTCACTAATAATTCCCCAAACAGCCATCTGGCTGTGTTGTTTTAAAAGCCGCTTAGTTTTTTTCTTTGGAGTTTATGAAAATCTCCCGCTCTAATACCCCAAGAGCCAGCCTATAATTGTGTTATTAAATCAATCGGAGCGGATTACATTGTAAAATCAATAGACGGCTGTAATTGCATATTAGAAAGTTGTTCTGCTGCTCTTGATTTTTTTTACATGGATAATTGTAATAAGCGTGTTTACCTTTGCGCTGATTTGGAATCAGCCGAGCTGAGTGCGATGAGCTCTGCACTCCAGCGTGATCGGGGCAAGTGAGGGAGGGTTCTGCTCACGAGGGACACGTCTGACATCCTGGGCCTGCCTGAGCCCCAGCAAACCTGCCGAAAAGCCTGCTGAAGCTGCAGGCAGGCCCCGTCTCAGAGCTCCAGGCACTGGGTGCTCAGTGAAGTTGTGACTCTTGGTGAGATTTGTGGTGCCATCCTAAGAGGCCGGGGCAGGGGTCCAGAGAGTGGAGCAGTCACCATCTAGGATTGAGGTCTGCCCTGCTGTCGGGCTGGGATCAATTCACATACCCACGAGGACCAGGATTCAGTCTCTTTGAGGAAGATCTGTTTATTGAAAACAGATATCAGAAACACAGAAGAACCATACGATGTCTCTCCTTAGGAAGCCTCAGTTCTCCAACGTAAACCCTCAGGAGCCAGGCTGGCCCCATGTAGTGTCCTGGTTAGCAAACAAAGCGGCCATGGATACCAGTTCTAGAGGGACACTCTCCTTCTGCCTTTTGGTGCCTTGGATCTTGGTCTGTTTTCTGAGTCCCTGTTGCAGGGTCCTGGCTACCTTGCCTTTGGTTCCTCTTGAGCACCTCCTCTTATCAATGGTCCTTTGTGGAAGGGTGTTGGCTACCCTGCCTTGGGCCCTAAAGTCCTCTTCAGAAGTTAATTGGGATGTCTCTCTGTGGCACATGATATTTCACAGCACTTCTGCCATTTTCCAGAGGAGTCACATCCCCAGAATAGACCCTGCCAGCCCATGTTTAGCATATCACGATTATTTAGGACGTGTTTTTCTAATTAACATTGGGAAGTACAGTAGGATTTGGCTGGTGTACGTATTGTTGAATAGTCACCTGGCCACTTGTCATGCTGTTCTGCTGGGTCAGTTGAGCCAGGTCACAGTCCCAGACTCACCCGCTTGTACACACCAGGCGAGCTGGCCGTTGGCTGACGGTGCCAGTTGGCCCACGTGCATGGGCTGCTTTGCTGATCGCTGTCTCTGTGTGGCTGGCGGGCTGGTAAGCAGAGCCAGGCAGCCCGGGTGACAACTGTACATCCCTGTTAAAGGCACAGGAGTAGGGGCTAGCGGTTAGAGAAGGAGACAGCCAGTCAGGATGCCTGGGATGCAGTCCCCGTGCTGTGTGAACGGGGCCAAGGCTTGGCTGTGGGGAGGGAGGCATGTAGTGGACTCAGGGGGTGTCTGTGAGGTGCAGGGGTAGCTGCACTTAATGCTTCACCCATGGGGCGTAGGCTGGAACCTGGGCTGGGCTGCGAGCTGAGCGTTCCCGGGTGCGGCCCTGTTTGTGAGCCACCAGATGAGCATTTGCTTGATTTCTCCTCATGCTTATTAGCTGTGGGCGATCAGCAGTGCCCTGTCACACCTGCGCCCCCACTGCCCTGAGCCAGCATTCGGGGAGAGGGCAGGACGCAGGCAGGGGGCAGATCCACAGGATGCCAACAGCTCAGGGATGTGACTGGCCATTGGGGCAAACAGCTGGTGCCTGTTTGTGGGTGTTGGAGGTGTGGGTCAGAGCTGCCAGGGAGACCCCAGCCTCACAGTCTGTCTCAGACCCTCCCTTCTTGTTTGGTGGGGGGGTCACGGGGAGCCCTGCTTGCTCCCCAAGTGCCATGTGGGGCAGGAGCTGTCTGAATTCCCCTCGTGGACTCTCTGTTCTTTGGCAGTGCCCATCCCCGAGGCATCGAGCCACCCTCCACTTCCCAGCTTGGCCTTAGCCTTGGACGGACAGAGGGGGTTGGCCTTGGCGGCCAAGTGTCTCCTTCTCCCGGAAGGAGGGAGAAAGGGGCCAGAGTTGGGGATGGGAAGGACCCAAATTCTAGACAGGAGGGCCAGACTGCCCTGCCTGCCAGGCCCCCCCTGGGGCAATGGGTTTGCCATTCCTTAGCCAGACAGGCCTGGAGGCTGGCGTGTTGGGGCAGAACACAGCTGGCTGGGCTGGAGGGCAGGAGCTGGACTTCGGTTTCCGGGTGCTTTACCTTCCTGTGGATGGGCAGCAGCCCTGGGAGCGGTGTCTGACCCTAGGCAGTGGGACCAGGGGCACCAAGCAATCACCCTGAGCAGCCCAGCTGGCTGAGGAGCCCCTGTGCACCCGGCCTGCCACCCACAGTCCCTGGCCACAGCTGTCTGGCTCCACAGATGGGCCTTGCCTTGCCTTGCCCCACAATGACTCTGGCAGCCGAGGAGTGTAGCTGGTCCGCAGTCGGGGCCCCCCAGGGAAGGGGTGGCCCTAAGGACTGGGTTCAAAGCGGAGTGGATCCAGCGCCCATCCGAGCCTGCATGGGAGTGCTGTGGTGGTATCGAGCACCCGGAGCACCCAGAGCTCTCTGAAGTGCCCCGAACCACCAGCACCCCAGGCCAGCTGCCAAGACAGCTCTCCGGCCTCGAAGACCAAGGGTCAGGCTGCAGGCGGGTGAGCGGGGAGCCGAAAACCTCGTCCGTTGGCTGAGCACCTGTGTGTGGCACCTGGCGGCAGGCGGAGGATCTGCCGGAACCCAGAGCACAGCACTCTGTCACCAGCCCGGCGGCTGTCTCCGAGACAGTGAAATATGGCCACAATTAGCCCGGATACAGTTCAATTATGATAAACAGCGTTTGCACCCTTTAAGCCGTGATTAAAAGGCCTCTTCCCGTTGATAGAGAGACCTAATTTCACATTATTATCGCTACTGCTTGATTATAAAGCGCTCCCTGGACTTGCAGAGAAGAGATGGATGCGGAGGCTTCTTTATCATTTACACATCAGTAATGATGCAGCTTTCCCTTGCCCAGAACATTCATCCAGTGGCGCTGGGGGGCCCTGTGTCCCCCCCACCCACCAGTGGGGCACTCTCCCCCCACGGCAGCTGGGCCCTGCTGCCACACGCAAGTGGGCAAAGTCACCCTTACCGTAACAGCTTGATAAATGGGCGCACGGTAATGAAATGGAGACATCAAGGCGTGGGGCGAGGAAGAGAGGTAATCAGAAGGAGCGGAGCTGTCCCGAACCAGAGGGGAGCGGGAAGAAAGATCGCCTCTCTGCTGTGTGCTGTCAAGGGAGAAATTACACATTTACTCTTGCTTTTTCTTAAGGAGACGGCCCCCATAGATCAAAACATGGATTTACAAGCCAATTTTCAGCATGAAATATAGACACCAGGAATCAATTTAAGCCCTGCTTCTATTTTAGCGAACGGTGCCTGCGTTTAGTCCCAGGTAAATAACACAAGCGGCAGCAGCCCTCCCTCCTGCCTCTGCTCCTGTCCTGCTGCGTCTCCCTTAGGAGCCCAGCCTTGCTTTGGACCAAGGGCTGGGCGAGGAGCACTCTGCAAAAGTGCTTTGGCCCTTACTGCTTTCCCACCCAGCCCACCACACAGGAGCCAGAGCCTGCAAGCGATGGCTTCTGCTCCCAGCAAGGCGTTGACTTGTGGAGCTCCTGGCCACAAGCAGCTCTGAGGAGCCAGTGGCTGAGCTGGATAATTGGATCTTGGGCTCCGTGGCACCAGAACCAGCACAGGCGCTTCTGGCTCTTTACCTGATAGCAGCATGTAAACGGCCCAGCCACCGTCAGGCCCAGGGTGGGCAGAGCACAGGTGGGCCCTGCCCTGCCCAGCCAAGCTCACAACCAGAGGATGGACGGAGGGCGGGAAGAGAAGAGAAGAGAAGAGAAGGCCTTGCCTAGGGTCACTCAGTCCTGTAGACCAGGGAAGGGGACAGGACTCTGGCCTCGGGGGCACTGCGCCTTCCTGCCAGGCAACATGGGGCCAGCTCCTGGGCTGGCTGGGTCCAAGGCAAAGCATCCTGGGCCAGACCTGCTGCCAGGCGAGGGTGGGACGTGGGGTCTGGGGGAGGGCTCAGGTCTCAGGCAGGAGCCGGCTGGTGTCAGACGTAGAGAAGGACACACTGTGCTGGGCCAGCACTGGGAGCAGGCAGGGATGGGAGTGTGGGAGTGGCTGGAGATACAGGAAGGTTGGAGGACCACCTAGAGGAGCCGGGGTTACTGGATTGAGGGCTCTGGGCAGGCTCAGGGCCTGACTGCTGGGGTGCGCGCCCAGACCCAGCTCTGTGGAGGGGATCAGGTCCCAGCTGCCCGAATCTGGTGGGAATGGGGTGCCCACGGAGGCTCGTTGCCCTGGTCCCAAGTGGCACAGCACCCACTGCTGGTGGTTGCGTGGGCCGAGCACTGATGGGGGTCTGGGCTTCACTGCATGGTTTGTCCACAGCAGCAGGGTGCCCGGTGGGCTGGCAACTCAAGTCATGCACGGCTCGCCCCGCTCACACACAGCGTGACTGTCCAGCCCCAGCTCCACCACCCACGTGGGCACCGAGGTCGAGTGCTGACAAGCCAGGCTAGGCATGCTCCCAGCAAGAGGGACAATGGGGGACCGGAAGAGTGTAACAGGGAAACTTATTCGGGGGGGGATGCTCTGTAAAGGGCTGGACCAGCCGCGGGCTATTGAGGACAAGGTGGGTGGGGGGGGCCCTGGGCCCAGGGGCTGAGTTGAGGCTTGGAAAAGGCTGCAGCACTTGGCTGGGGGTGGGGGGCTCGCTCCCCACTCATGAATGGGTGAGGGGCAGGGCCCCAGCGTGCAGGCTTTGGGCTGGGGGCACCACAGGGCCAGAGGCTGCCAGTGAGGCCAGGGAAGGCGCCACACTTGGCTTGGCCCCGGTTCCAGGCAAGGATGACCCGGCAGAAGCAGGTGGGGTGCAGATATGGGTGTGTGTGGGGGCCACTCAGGCAAGCCAGGCTGGGCCTTGCTGTGTTCCTGTGAGGTTGTACGGGGGGGGGGGGGCGTAACTGGATGGCTTTTTAGAGGCATTAATGCTAAAGCGTAACAAGCTCTCCAGCGGTTCTAGCATCCCATGACGGCCCTTGGAATGAGGTCACAGGCCAGGCCGTGTGCACCATTAGCCATCACCCCATGTGGCCACACACATTGCAGGAGCAGCCCAGTCTCTGAGCCCAGCATGGGCAAAGGGACCAGATGCTTGTTGAGCTGGTTCCTGCTGTTGAGCCGTGGGTGCAACCTGTTGCTGGCTGGGGTCGGCCACGCAGGGCCTCCCCCTATCATGCCGCTGGCGTGGGCTGGCTCAGACTTTGTTTAGAGCACTGGTGGGGGGACGTGGCACAGCCACTCTCACCCCCGCTTTGTCTCTCCACAGATGACTGTAAGAACATCGCCAACATCATGAAGACGCTGGCCCATAGAGGCTTCATCTTCAAGCAGACCTCCAAGCCCTTTTGATCGGTGGGGCGGGGCGGACAGGGCTGCACGCGGCCGGCTCCTTCGCCGCGGGAGGACGGGCGATAGCATTCAGACGGCGACCGAGGACAGGAGACGACACACCCAATTCAGCTGTTACACCAGTAGAGGTTGTATATATGGAAAGGAAAATCTCTGTGTAGACCCGATGTGAATCCCTGTCTGGGCTGCTCCGGACAACGCCTGCCGCGCTCCCGGAGCTGTCCAGGGCGCTGCACCACATGGTTAGAGCTGTAGCTCCTTACTCTTTCTTTGCCTCCTGATTTCCGTTGCCCCCTCGCGCCAGCGCATTTCCCCGGCCATGGGTTGCCCTCTTTCTTTTCTCTCTTTTACCCTCCACTGGGCCTCTGTGCCTGGCCCACACGGCCGTGTGCTCCCCCCGCTGGGCCGCATGGCAACACCATGCTGACTTGGCCACGGCAAGATGCCCCCCCCCCCCCCCATGTCCGCTCCTTGCTCCCTTTTAAGTGAACACTAATGCCCCAGTTTCCTGTATGTGACAAAGCAATCCAGCTTTCTGCACTAGCTCGGGTGCCTGTATTCTCTGCTGGCCACCAGCCCAGGGCTGCGGGAAAGGGGTGCAGTGTGGCAGGCAGCATGGATCTCTTACTTGTGCCCCCTCCAGGGGCTGGGGCTGGGGGCTCCTGCCCAGCTGCCCCCAGCACACCCCTTCTCCAGCAGGGGAGGGAATCGTGGCACACCACGTCCGTTGCTGGCAGTGGACAGGCCATTGAGCATTGGCACAGAATGGTCATTCCCTCTGCCCCCACAGACCCACCACTGCGGGCACTGGGTCCGTCAGCTGAGTGATTGTCCCTGCCCTGCCATGTCCGCCTCCTACCTTCGTCCCTGAGCTGCAGCTGAGCCCTCACCAGCTCTGGCGCTGGGTGCCCCATGCCTGCAGTCTGTGCGCTGCGCCTCACAGGTGCCCTGTCGCGGCTGCCTCCTCCCTCCCCGGCTCCTGTCTTTCCAGGTGGGTTTGGGGGCAGGCTGTGCACATCTCCAGCTCTGTGGCAGCCGGGTCGTGGAGTTCCTGCGGCTTTGGCCACAGCTCCAGGGCCTCGCTGAACTGAGCTCTCACCACAGAGGCGCTGCAGTGCTGGCAGCCAGGCTTGTGTGGGGCCATTTCGCACCTGGCCTCCCTCCTGCCTTGCGGCCCAGGGCTCAGCCAGCTGGGGCAACGGGAAGAAAATACAGGCATGGAGCTTAGCGGTAACAACTGCATGGTGTGTGGTGTTCAGCTCAACCAGCCGATGGCGCAAACCCACCATCTCATTGTCTAGTTATTCCGACCCTTGCTGTACATGTGCCACATCAATAAAGTTGGGGGAAAAGGCGCCTGCCTCTGGGTGTGTGAGGAGTCTGTGGGGTAGGGGGGATGTGGGCAGGACCGGTGGGGCTGTGTGCAGCACGGCAGATTGAAGACGGCTGTAGCCCCCCCTGGGGGGGGGGGGGTACCAGGGCTGTGCCTGGCCTCAGCGCCAGGTGCGTGGCTCTGCTGTACCAGCTGTGGCCAGGGGTAGGTCTGCGTGTGGCTGGTTTCAGCCCCTGCGTACAGCCCCCCCCCCCCCCCCCCCCCGGCCTTGTCCCACACAGCATGGCTGCCACTAGGCCTCTGCTGCGCCAGTGTCCATGTGTTGGGGGGGGGGG